>JAYMFT010315867.1:0-10061 GCA_038088735.1 Panulirus argus | reverse complement strand
TGTTTTTTTATGCATATATATATATATATATATATATATATATATATATATATATATATATGTAGACAATTAGATAGATAGGTAGGTAGTTAGATACAGTTGACCTGTCAACCCTTTTTTGGTTGAGAGGAAGAGTGAAAACATGTTATAATGTCATACACTGCCTCAGGTCTCGGCAGGTCAGAATAAAGTTAAAGAAGATCAGGAGCAGGGAAAGATCTTTTCCTTCATCCATCCCCTGGTGACGTCTCTCTCTCTCTCTCTCTCTCTCTCTCTCTCTCTCTCTCTCTCTCTCTCTCTCTCTCTGTCCTTTCTCTGCCTTGAGTTGATGGCAGGAGACAGGAAGTAGAGAGGTAGAGTCCTTCACCACCTCTTGGGTAGCTGGCAGGGGACAGGGAATGGAGGTAGACCTTCATCCTCTCCTGACATCCAGTATATATCTGTGTAGGTGGCAGGGTACAGTGAGTGGAGGCAGAGTCCTTCCTTCGCATCCTGCATCTTGACCTCCTGGTATCTGTCTCCCACATCCCTTCACCTCTCACCACCTTGACTCTGGTGTAAGGAGGAGGGAGGAGGAGGAGATGTCTTGGTTGATAAAAGGCGACATCTCCTCTGCCCACTGCTACCACCACCACCTTCATCACCACCGTCGCCGCCGCCCACTGCCACCACGGACGCCCACAACCTCGTCGAACCACCGGTCCTCCCGAGCCTGCGACGACCCCGTCACCGCCTCTTCCTCGACACTTCTCGTTATCCTCTCCTGCTGGACCTCCCCCTCAGGGCACCCCCTGCCGAGCTGCCACCAATACCACAACTCCCCATCAGCCCACGTTACCACCACCTCACCTCTTGCCCTCCCACCAGCTCCTCTCTCCTCCCCCCACCTCCCTCATCCTTTACTCGGGTTCCTCAAAATACGTTGTATGAATCCCCCGACGTCGGAGGCCGAGGAGTAGCCGTGCTGCTGAGACTGTACGAAACGAAGAGACACGGGAATAATAATGAGGATATCTACACTGGCACTTGGAGGGGGGGGGGTAGACTCGGTGGGCTGGGGGTGCCTGAAGATAATGACCGTCTTGGGGAATGCCAGAGTGCCACCCTCTCGTGCCTGAGCGCCACTGCAGGGTGCAATTATGCCTCTGGGCTGGTGGCACTGCCGTCAAGCCCTGAGCATCATTGTCCCACACTGTGTTACCCAGGATGACAGAGGCACCACAAACCCTCCCACATAACCCAGACTTGATATTTAAGGTTATGCTTATAAAACCTACTTTTAGAACTTAACTCGATTACGTGGCCTTTACATAGACCACTTTCTTAAGGTAGTGTGGGTTGGTGCATATGTGTAGACTGCTCTGAGACGTTAGGCGCTTTTTGGGTAGTGGGATATGCGAGGGGAGGACTCGGAACTTGTCTCCTTAGAGTGAAGCATGTTGTAAGCTGCACTAGAGAGTGAGGAGCCTTTACGTCGTGCGCTGGTAAGCTGCTTTCGGATCTATGGCTCTACAGTCGGTGCATTCGTAAGGGGATATCAGAACGTAGGTAGCTTAGACGTACTCCTCATACAGGGTGTGAACATGGCTGTCTCATTCGGTGTGCATGTTAGTAAAGTGCAGTCCATAGATCGCGGTGGATGCAAGATCGTCATGAAGAAGGTCCTCGAGTCTGTAGGTGACCAGCGGTGTTAAGACGGGTGGATGCGCCGGCCGTCACCAACAGCAGTCACACAGGCAGGCAAAGTGTGATACATAAGTTGCTTTCACAGCCTTCAAGTCCGCCAATGGCGGACGCAGGAGCTCCTCCTGAGCCAGGCCTGTCAGGTGGTGATGTGTAGCAGCAGAGCAGGTGGTGGCTGGTGGTGGGGGTGTGGGGGGATAGGAGGAGGAGGAGGTGGTGGTGTCCACGTCCTCAGCTGGTGGCAGGTGGGGACAGCCGGCACCTCGGGAGGAGCTACGCCCGGCTTGAGATTCGCGTTCCTCACTCAACCCAGCCATTTGGAAGACGTTCCGTACGTTCGTGCGATAATGCCTCCTCACTCTTCCCTAACCTGGAGAGGCGTTCGTTGTATTTCTCTGGGTCTGTACGCGACTCTCGCTGTATTTCCTGGGTCGTGGTGATGACGATGATTCGCAGATGAGGCTCAGGGTGACTCTGATGATGACTGCAGCGCTAGCGATGGCAGATGTAATGACAGGGGATGAAGGTGATGACCAGAATGATGATGAGTGATGAGGGCGACGAATAACCGACACCACGCGAACAGGAGCTCTGTGTGTTCCAGTGGTGACGGTGACGTCGGTGGTTTGGTAATGAAAGTGGTGATGGTTGGGATGTTGGTTGTGGTGGTAATGGTGGTAGTGCCTGTAGCGTTGGTTGTGGTTGTGACGATTGTTGATGCGGCGACGATTGGGGTGGAAATTTCGGTGGTAGTTGGTGGTAGTAGTAGTGGTGACTGTGGTGGTTGGTGTGTTTATAATGATGGTGACGACGATGATGGTGGTGGTAGTGATAATGGTGGTGGTAGTGGTGTGGCAGTGCAAGGGGGGGGGATGGTTGGTTGGTTGGTTGTGATGGTGGTAGTTGTGGTGGTGGTGGTGACGGTGGTAGTGGTGGCGGCAGTGGTGTGTCAGTGCCGGGGGCACCAAGGTCAAACTAGTCCTCCCCTCGTTGTCTACCCGTTCACCTTGAGCCAAGACCGCCACCCGCTGTCTCCGTGGCACTATCTCCTCCCTGCCTGTCTCCCCGTGCATGTGTCTCCCCATGGGGCTGTGGCACTGTCTCCTTGTCTGTCGCCATGGCACACTGTGGCACTGTCTCCTTTTTCTCTAGTCTCCGTGGCACTTTCTGTTCGGCAGTGCCACCATGGCACTCTCCTCAACACTCAGTCGTTGCCTGTGTCTCCACGGCACACTGTGTGGTAATAGCCATGTTTTTCGAACTATGTTACACATTTTCCGTGGCACACTTTCATTGTCTCTCTCCCCATAGCCCTGTCTCCCAGCCTATGTCTTGGTGGCACTATATCCTTGTCTGTGTTTCTGTTACACACTCCTTGGCGTCGTTTCCTTGCTTGTTTCTCCATGGCACTGTCCCCTTTACTTTGTCTCCGTCACACACACTGCGTGGCACTGTCTCCTTACCCGTCTTCATGACACTCTCTTCTTGGCACTGTCCCCATGCCTGTCTCCATGACATTCTCCCCGTGGCATTATCTCCTTGCCTGTCTTAATGACGTTCTCTCCTGGGCTTTTAACCTAAAGTATCGTCGGATAGGTGGAAACAGATTTTTTGTGGACGTTCCTCTGTCTTCCTGGTAAGGTAGTCTCCGTGGCACTGTAGTCCCGTGGCATTGTAGTCTCCGTGACACTGTAATCCCCTTGGCAAGGGAGTCTCCGTGGCACTGAAGTTCCTTTGGCGCTGTAGTCCATTTTGGCACCCAAGTCTCCTTGGCATCGTAGTCCATCATGCCTTTGGATTATCCTTGGCTCTGTGGTCTCCTTGGCACTGTAATCCATTTTGGCACTGCAGTCTCATTGGCACTGCTTGACGCTGTCATCTCCGTGGCACTACAGTCATAAGTGTAGTTCCCTCTGTTCTGTAGTTTTCCTTGGTAGTCTCTCTTAAGCACTGCATTCTCCATGGTGGTTCATAATAGCTCTGTAATACCCGTAACATTACCAGCTCTGTGGAAAAAACATCATTACTTAGCAGATCTAGTCAGCATTGCTTTGTGGAGGTGACCGTTGCTCCGAGGAACTTTCCCTTTTGCTTAACGGAACAGTCACCATTACTTTGTGGAACAGTCACCACTACTTACTGGAACAGTCATCGTTGCACAGCGGAACAGTCACCATTACTTAGCGGCACAGTCACCATTGCTTTGTGTAATAGTTACCAGCGCTTATCTGGACATTCACCTTTGCTTTGAGGAACAGTCACCATTGCTAAGCGGTAGTCACCAGTGCTTTGTGAAACGCTCACCATTGCTTTGTGGAAGTCACCATTACTTTGTGGAACGGTCGCCTCTGCATTGTGGAACAGTCACCATTGCTCTGCGCTTTGGATTCCATTCTCTTTTGTCTCCATATCACCTCGGCACTCTGGGCTCCTCGTAGGTTTCTGGGTCGTTTGGTTCGCGGCACTCCGTCCTTCAGGCCCCCTTAGGTCTATTGATGCTGTCGCCCGCTATAGACCTCACGGCACTCTACCCCAAATGGTCTTCCAGGTCCATTGGTACCGCGACATCTTGGTACGGTAGGGCAGTCTACCGCTCATGGTACTCTGGACTACGATGAACCTCCAGCACTTGTTCGACTGGAATCCGTGGCACTCCAGCATTCATGTCCTTCAAGGCTTCATGGCACTGTACCCTTCAGTTTCTTGTAGATTCCATGGCACACTTTCCGTCTATCCCTCAGTACTTTCTTGGCTCTGTATCCCTCAAGCCTTCATGGCACTACCCCTCGAGGCAATTCTAGGCCTATTGGCACTCTACCCGTCATGGCCAGTTAGACTCAGTGGCGCTATAACCCTTATTTTCCTCAGTGCCCTCATGAGAGTATAGCCTTTATGGTTCTTTTCGCTTCTTGGCTCTGTTGTCTTCATGGCACTGTGGTGGCCTTTACACCATGATCCCCATGAGATCGTAATATCCATGACAATTTAATCTTCATTACACAGCAACCTTGACGGTGTTGTCGGCTCCACCACATCGTCTCTCTCCGTGGCAGTGGACCTCCCCGTTGTATTGTTAACTCCGTTGCACCGTGACATTGTGGTCCTCGGAGCACCGTCAACATTTTGGCACTGTCGCCTCTGTGATAATTGACTCCGTGATACAGTCGTCCGCCCGAGGCACCGTTGCTTCTGTGGGATTGTCGTCTCCATGGCACTGTCTTCCCTTGGCACTGTCTTTTTCATGGCTGTCGCCTTCCTTCCACCATCGTCTCCGTGCACAATCGTCTCCGGAATGCTGTCGTCCCTCTCTGGCACTGTCTTCTCCTTGGCACTGTCGTCTGAAAACTAGATCAGTGGCGGTGAAGTTTCTGTAGCACTGCGCTCACCTTGACGATGAAGTCTTCACGTTGGTGTAGCCTCTGTTGCTGTGGAACTTCTTTCATACTCTTGTTTAGTGGCACTTTGTGGCGATGCAGTCTCTGTTATGGAGTACCCACATGACACTGTGGCCTTGACGGCACAGTAAACTCCATGTGGCTACTGTACCAGTGATTCTTTTCACTGTAGCACTCGCTAATTGCCGTGTCAGTGCTGTCGCAGACAGGTCCCTGCATGGCACATTGTCCCTAACTTTGCTCTTCCTTAGGATGTTTATCCCGTTTCTCTTTTTCCCGTTATATTTTTCCACTCCTTATTGTCTCTTCTACCCCACTCCATTTCTTTATATCCGGCTTTCACGTGACCCAGTGTTTTATCATCTCTCTGCCCGCCGACCTCTTCTTTGGCCTCATGAGTCTTGCCTCGCATATCCTCCTGCACATTTCCTTCTTCCATCCCTCGTATCTTCCCTCGTTGTTCTTACCCAGTGCCACCCTCTCTCCCTCCCTCACGCTTCTTCACCTCCCTCCATTCCTCTCCAGTCTTATCTAAGCACTCTTTCACCCACCCTCTTCTCCCTTCCCGTCTCTTCTCCCACCCCCTTCGGCCTGTCGTACAGTGATGCAGCAAGAAAGAAGAATGGCGCCTGAGAATGCAAATGAGGGTGAGCATTGCAGGGTGTGAAACTCATTTAAGCCGCCATCTTTGTTTGTCTTCGCTGGGAAAAGATGGCGCTGCGGGTTTCCGGCAGAGGCCGATTTCCCGCCAATTGATGGAGATGTTGATTGTGATGTCAGCCGAAGTTAAGGCGTTTGGGCTGCTCCTTCGGGCAGGTCGGCTGAGGTTGAAGGTTTTTTGGACTGCTCCTTCAGATAGGTCGGCTGAAGTTAAGGTGTTCCTGGTCTGCTCCCTAGGGTAGATGGGTTGAGGTTAAGGCATTCGGACTGCTCCTTCGGGTAGGTCGGCTGATGTTGTAGTTATATGGACTGCTCCTTCGGGCAAGTCGGGTAAGGTTATGGTATCTGAACTGTTCCTTCGGGCAGGTAGGCCGAGGTTATGGAAGAGGCTCCACCGCTTGGTGAACTCCTGACGATGCATGCCCGGGGTTTACCACCAGACCCTGGGTTGAATGCGCCAACTCTAACAGGGATTCGAACCCGGACACTGATTATCACTACCTAAAGACGCTGTGCGTTCAGCCACCTGGTGCAGGCTTGCGGTGGCAGTGTTGCTTGTGGCTGTCCTCGTCAGCTGCGGTGGAGGGCGAACCGCTGGCGGTCATTAGCATCCAGTGGTAGTCCTGCTGGTGATTAGTGATAAATAAAAGTGGTTGGTGGTGAGGCTGCTGCTTGTGACGTCGCCGAGAGTTAATGGTGGTGATTTTGCTGACAGTGGGTTGGCTGGGTGGTGATGTTACTGACAGTGGGCTGGTGGTGGTGATGTTGCTGACACGGGGCTGTTGGTGAAGTTGCTGTCAGTGAGCTGGTGGTGGTGATGTTGCTGACACGGGGCTGTTGGTGAAGTTGCTGTCAGTGAGCTGGTGGTGATGTTGCTGACAGTGAACTGGCTGGTGGTGATGTTGCTGACAGTGACTGCTCTTAATGTATTAGGGATTATCGTTAGCTGTTTTATGTAACTCTTGTTAAGTGCTGTTCTTTGTTGAATGAACTTGGTCATTATTTTCATTCCTCTCCCACCCTAAGAGAGTCAGTCTGATGGTTACCCTTCCCGTAGTGTGTGGTGGCCACGGGCTCTGTGAACGCCAGCAGCCGCTGAGCTATACATTCTGAACATCGTTTTGCTTGTCAGGTCGACGGCGAGGAGAATACTCGCTTTGAAGATGTTGTTTACAGTGCTGGATATCAGCCACATTAAACCGATTGGGCTATAATTCATTTTTAACTCTTGTGTACCAGACAGATTCCTTGTTTAGCCACGTGTGTTACATTTATCAGTTATCGTGTTGTGCAGTTGCTCTTTTATGGACGGTGGAGAGAAGGAGGGGAGCTGGTGTATGAACAGCTTGGGCACCGAAGTGCTCCTCGTGTTTTAAGATATTCCGACAAGCGACAAGAGGGTTTTGTTGCAAGTAGCGTGAAGCATTTTTGCCCCTTCAGACTTTAAAACTGTGTCAAACGTTTTATTGCCAGGATCATCGTTGAATTGTATACTCTGTAGATGATATCTATCGGGCTAGATTAGTAAGAGTGTACGCTGCTGAAGATGCATTGACGTTAAGTGTAGGATTTGGTAGTTTTTAAGGAACCGGAGTTGCATAGCAGAGAGTTTGAGTATGAAATGCCCTAGAGAATGTGAGGTGTAACAAGATATCTTTTTACTTTGGTGATGGTTGACGTGAAGTATAGTCCACAGCAGATGGACGGATGTTAGGAGGAAGAAGGCTTAGGAATCAGCTTCCCCTTTAAGGGTCTGCTGTCCCTGGGGATCATCTGCTCCTCTTGGGGTCAGCTTGCCTCCCTTGGGGGTCAAGCTCAATCCTCTGGGCTCAGCATCCATCTCTCTGGAGAGGACGTCGGCCGACGTCGTCAGGGAGTCATTCTCCCCCCTCCCCCCTTCTGTAGGCGAGTTCCTCATCTCGGGTAGCCGCCGCCCCTCCCGTCGTTCAAGACATTTTAAACAAATGAAGAGCGATCATTTCCAAGGTGTAGCGTTTCACGACGGTGTCTCAAAGGCCTCAGAAGCCGGAGCTAAGACGCGCTCACAAACAGGCATAAAACAGACATCGTACACGAGCGAAAATACGACTCTCTGGTATGATTACTTTTATGATATAATCATAGGTTATCCTGTTGGGGAAAATAAGAAAGTGGCAGTCGGGATGATGACGTCTCTCAAGCGTATGTTTGTTTTGAGTGGGGAGAACAAAAGCGGCTGTGGTCCCATTGGCTGCGGCATTACACAATTTCAGGGGAAAACGAAAACCACAAGTCTAAGTGGCGAAGTTAAAAGATACACTTAGTGCATCTTGCGAAACCGTGTGTGTGCCTCGGTTGAGGAATACCACACCTTCGTCTGTAGACCATCAATGCGGGGAGAAGACGGTAGCGGAAGTGTGAGTTTCAGTAAATCAGTATGACATTCTTTTGGCCGACTGGGTTGGTTTTGTGTCCCTCGGCTGTACCAAGCAGAGCGCAAGCATGGTGGCCAGCCACCGACTGTTTGACCCATAGTGACCCGTTCGGATGGCAAGTTGCTCCCCTCCCGTATAGCCTGTAACTTGGTAATTGAAGTGATTGAACCAAACTCTCTCGTGGATGTTTAGCTTCCAACAGGACCCATGTGACCATCGTGAATGTTCAGCCAGCTGGTGCAGCACCACGTGGCCATCAGGAATGTTCAGCCAGCTAGTGCAGCGCCGCGTGAGCATCAGGAATGTTCAGCCAGCTGGTGCAGCACCACGTGACCATCAGGAATGTTCAGCCAGCTGGTGCAGCACCACGTGACCATCAGGAACGTTCAGCCAGCTGGTGCAGAAGCATGTTATCACCTTGAACACCTCTACACCGTCTGACATCAAACCTCGTCATAACTCTGTCTTGTCCTTGGAAATATGTAAAGGTTTTCAGTATACCTGTCAAGGTGCCTTATCTAGAAAAATATTCGCCGCTCTTTCTCTCTCATATATACATTATGATCTTCACTATCTTCCACGTTGCATTATGGTGGATAATATATTAATTTTTTTACTAAATCTTAAAGTGCTCTTTGCTCTATACTTCTTTGCCGAGGAAGTAGGGGGCTACAGTTGGGTATTTTTGATGATTCAAATCTTGTATGAAAAGTATTCAAACGGGCATAATCCGTCTCCTTTTTTTTTTTTTTTTCTACCGTCTTTATGCGACAGAAGGGGAAATAATTGCATTGTTGCCGCTTAGTCCCGGTATCTCCACTGCTTGAGAAGAGGAAGAAATATATTCATCCGCACTTCAGTTAGTCTACCACTGGGGGGGGAAAAAAAATATTTAGGAAAACGTAGCAGCGAGCTTCAGTAATAATGTCCTCGCAGGAGATGGGCCAGTGGACTGTGTGGACGGTGATGTAGACAGAGCCGAAGGTGTTTCTTGGCTGTAGAGGAACAACATAATATATATATATATATATATATATATATATATATATATATATATATATATATATATATATTAGTGAGGGAGAAAATACTTATGTCGATGATTAACGATATACAAATGAATATAAACAGCAGCAAACCATTGGGTCCATTCGAGGTTGTTTATATATAATCAAGGAAGAGATGAAAAACATAGAGATTAGTGTGGCAAGAACAGAAGAGCACAGAGATGAATTTATAAAGGAGAAATACTCGGAAACCTTGTACGCAGCCAAGGAGTCTCTAATATCAGTCTTGGGCTTTGAGCGAAGTATCTATAAAGTGTCTCCATAAGAGAGCTGCTTTCACAAGGTGCTGCTTTCACAAGGTGCTGCTTTCACATGATGGCGCCTTCACATGGTGCTGCTTTCACTTGGCGCTGCTTTCATATATTGGTGTTGGTGTTGCTTTCACATGTTGTTGCTTTCACATGGTGCTTCTTTCTCATGGTGCTGCTTTCACATAGTGCTGCTTCCATATAGTGCAGCTTTCAAACTACCGTGATTAGTAGTAAATCATTCCGTACGTTAACAGTCCTACTGAAGGAAAAGTTCCTTGCTTCCTTTTTTTTTTTTCTTCTTTAAAACGTTTGCGCACAAGTTTCTGTCCATTAGCGCGAGTGAAGTCAATCAAAGGCAATACCATAATCCTTTTCAGTTTCCTCCGGTTCCAAGGGAAACACGCGGGTTTTGTCGCTGACGAAGTACATACATTTTTGGCTGGCTGCTGGACCGGAAAACTCGGGGCTTCGAACCGAGACGCATGATAGAAATCCTTTTGTCAAAGATGACCACAAAACTTCCTCTGTGTGTGTGTGTGTGTATATATATATATATATGTATATATATATATATATATATATATATATATA
>JAYMFT010315866.1:0-23498 GCA_038088735.1 Panulirus argus | reverse complement strand
GAGTATATATATATATATATATATATATATATATATATATATATATATATATATATATAATTTCTAATAAATTTCCAAATGGTGCGTACTTTACATTTAAACCAAGGTATGTTTTAGAGATAAGTTTGTTTAAATGTATAGTAAAACAGAAAGTTTTAGGGATTCCTCTTTGATCTAGCCATATCATCCAAACATCCATCCGGCGTCACAAACTGGAGATGGCAACTGGAACGCTATCCTCGCTTGATAATGCATACCTCGAGCATGATAGTTCGACCCTTTAGCGAGACGGTATACCCCATTATACGGCTGGATTTGGTAGAAATTCCAAAAATATATTTCCTTTACAGCTAAAAGCAACGTATCTTTGAAACATAATTTGGTTTGTTTGCGAAGTACACAACATTTGAGCATGACATCATGACCTTTGACCTGATCCTTAAGGGTCAGGTCAAAGGCCAGGCCACAATATCATAGGGACTCACTGTCTTAATTATGAATCGTATCGTCATGCTTAAGGAGTTAACCAAGATACTGTCATGGTGTGTACTGTACACCACACACCTGTGATACTTATCTATATACAGTGATCAACCAGGTCTTGGTAGTCTGCAAGGAGGGTCGTATTCGGGAATAATTCAAGTCTGGGAATAACATTATTAGTTTACTTTTCGTGAGTATTTGTAAGTGATTTATGGAAAAATTTTCAATAAATTTATGTCTCAACCATGCAGTACTTATGGATAATCATATTACACATACAGTATCTCATTTCAGGGGAAAATGAAAGCACTTGATAAATAAGATAATTCAGTCCTCGATTGCTCTTTTCAATGTGTCGTATTTCTCATCTAAATAGGCTGTTTAACCTGACTCCCAGCCACCACAAACGCCCTACTGAAAAAGATCTCTAGTATACAGTTGGAGCGTCATCTACCCCCAAGGCCTATGTATAAGTGCCAACCACTAGAGAAATGTCTACATTAGTCAATAGAGAAGCAGGATATTCAGCGGCCGGAGATAGCGTCGACGTAGAGAGGTCAGAGGCCACCAATCAGATAAAGTCAACCCGGAGTCTCCACACCACACCAGGACATGGGGCAGAGGAACACAGTTGGCTCCTGCAGTGGCATCAGGGACAAGGCAGGAACTAAACCCTGAACTGAAACGCACACTAACAACCTGGCTGGCAGAAACAGCAAGACCATGATGAAAATATCGAGACCTAAACATCCACAGTAAGACCAAGACCAGGGCAGCAAGATCATGGTGGGAACACCAACGCTGCTGCCATAAGTAACAATATTCAAACAGGGTCAAGCAACTTATGGAGGTAAAAACACAAGAACTAAAGAGAAGGAGCAGGATTGTGACCGATAAGAATGGCCAAGTAAGGTCACAGGAGCTTCAGGATGACGACGGAAGGGCCAGTGAAGGTGAGGAGTCGCCCATAACATCATGATAGGACCAGATTCGCATCTGTTAACTTCCCCTCCACACACGCAGCCCAACTTGCCCCCTGATATTTGTCGAGATGCTCCAAGGGTACTTTCTCTTCTCACACTTCCTGCATCCAAAGCAAACTTCCTTCTGTTCCACTTTCCGAAAAATATAAACCTTTTTTTTTAACATGCAGTGCAAAATTGATAAAGGTGGTCCCTCAGACCACTATTCTTGTGACAAATGATGTTGCAATTTGTTTAGAACCGAATAATGGACAACAGTATCTTCTTTAGTTTGAACAGCTGGTCACAGGCACTGCATGCCTTATTAATGACAGCAGGAGAAAAGAGAAACTGTACATTTTTTGCACTTTTTCTAGGCTGTCGATCTCATGCTTTTGTACCCAGATGACGTTCATTAGTTTAAACGGTGAGAAGTTGTTATCTATCAGCCTAAAATCCTCACCGTAACCAGAGTTCCAAGGAAAGACAGGCCACCGTCCCATACTCGTTAAGTCGGTCAGTTTAAATGGAGATCCTTGATGGCGTCAAGAGAGACGGTAATTGTGATGGCTGAACGACCCCCAGGTCTGGTGGGACGACCCAGTCCCATTTAGTACGACCCAAGCCGAGTGCTTCATGTCTCGGGCTGCATCTTATCACTTCCTCCCTCCCCTCACCTGACGGTCCTTGTTGCTATGCTTCATACCAGCAAACGAAACTACAGAAATGCCGCACTTCCCAGCGAACACAACTACAGCGCTTCACCTCCCAGCGGGCACAACCACAATGCTACGCCTACCCCCTCCGTCCCCAAGTAAAAGTTATACCATCCAGTGCATAAAGCCAGAATGTAGAACCTCCCAGCAGATAATACCACGCCACATCTTTCGAAAAAAGAACACACAAGGCTACGCCTCACACCACAGTAAAAAAGAAAAACGAATACCACGCAACTTCCACAATTCCCAGTCAAATTAGTCATTTGTCGCCTTTTTCTTTCTCTCATCTCTTCTTTCCGCATTAAGTACTGGAGTTCCTCAAGGTTTCGATCCTACTTAAGGTCAGATCATGGGGATGAATCACTCATCTCGTTCAAGTTTTTGTTGTCGACGATTCGATTCAATCAGTCGGTCAGAGAGGATACGTACCCTTGAGCTTTCTCATGCAAGTGAGGCGTCTGTCTTCCCTATCAATTATTCCCGACCTTTAAGATCTTGGCTGCATGAAGAGCTACCCGAAATTTTATTCTTTTTTTTCTTACCTTTTTTAATCGTAAGTAAATTTATTCCAGTCACCACTGATGGTGTCATCTTCCGTTACAGCCAATCAAGGTTACTTATCTACCGAATCAGTGTCCATGATGGGTAGAAGTCGTTTCTTGAGATCATATTTGCTAAGAACCATTAGGAAGAATGGCTATTTTCTGTCCCCAGAGTATCGTTGATGACTCGTTTAGCTTAAACCGCTGCTGTAACATAACGTATCTTTCTGTGGAGACGTCACAAATATGCTGTAGAATACAACATAAAAACCGATATCTAATATCTGAGTTGTTTGAATCAAAATTACTTCTTTACAATGAATTCCTTACAGACTGATAATGTCACACGAGAAAGAAAGGTACAATGAAATATTTCCATCGGGGTTTCTTAAAATTTGTAAACGACAAACAGTTACTAGTTTTTATAGGTAATAGGTTGTCGACAAAACCTATGACCACACATTCCACAGGTCAGGACCTCAGTTATAAAGGAATTTACACATTACTTCCAAAGATGCATCCACGCAGTTCCGCCACCACACTCCGCCTAACCTCTACATAACCATCCTCCACCTACCTCCACACGACCACCAACCACCTGCCCCCTCACAAACCACCCGTCGTCCGCCTCCACGCTACCAGTTAGTACCGTATAACCACCCTTAACTTCCAGAGAGAGAGAGAGAGAGAGAGAGAGAGAGAGAGAGAGAGAGAGAGAGAGAGACCCTATCTACCTGCCTATTTGCACCAGCGACGAGGGTTTGCCTCGGGTAAGGCTGGCATGAAAAGCTCAATTGAGTGTCTTACTTACCTCTGGACTCCTCTATTTCTTCTTCTCCTTCGGCATTAGTGTTGCCGTAATCATGATTACCTGATCCCGTACTTTTCCCAACCAGTTAGCTGTCCAGTTCCCTTTTCAAGACTTCGTGTCTTCACTCCGACCGAGTTTCGCATCTCAGTCGATTCCTAAATAGCCCACTCCATCTACCTCGCATGCGCTCGTATACATTTGTCTGGCTGCCTTTGCAATGCATACCTAGTTCTACCAGCGGATTTAATCCCTGTTCCTTCTCAAGTCTGTGGATTTTAGGATATCATTTACCCCATCCACCCTCCCCCCTGTTGCCATCATATACGTATATCTTCCTTATCCTTCAAGACTTTATAGCTGTAGATCATTTAATCTTGATAGTTCAAGAGTTCCAGTCTCCCTCATCTCTGTTTGGAGATGTGCTACTGGATTCTTTCCAAGTCGACCGCATCCATCGGTTTAGCTGATGATCGTGTAGACGCTTCGATATTCACTTGACCATCTGACGTATACGTTTAGGATTGTCCTGACCATCTTGCTGTCTCTTGGAGTGAAGCTTTTCCATCATATCATTATGACTAGGCTTGTAAATACTACCTTATCAATGTAACTCTTTGAATGCGAGTTTTTACTGTATGGCTTATATGCTTCAATGTTTTCTTCATTAGATTCCATCAAGTTCTCCTTTGCCCGTTCATGATTCTTCTTTTCCACTCATTTACCTACCGAACTATATTTTCTTACCCTTCTTAGTCTCAAATATCATCAATGAATTAATAAAACCGAGGCTTATTCCGGCTCTTGTGGTACCTGATGGTGCATCTCCAACACATGTGGTTCCTTTACATGCTCGAGTTTCACGAATCAGTCAAACTCTTGGAGCCATCCTCCTGTATTACCTACATCGTCTTGTTTTGCTTCTTTCTGTCGCAGAATTCTGTGATTTGCCCTTGTCAAAAGCCTCGGCCAAGTCAAGAAAACCCGTATTCGTTCTCTTCCCTTGCATCAAAATTTCATATTTGCTATGGCTGTGAGCTGATTATTGCGTACGTATGATTTTTCTCTGGCACAAGCCTATGTTAGCCCTTCAATGAATGATGTTTTTTGGTCAGATGTTCTAATGTGTATTCTCTCGTCGTCACTCTTTCAGAATCTTAATACACAGTAATGTCAAACCGACTGGCCCGTACTGCTTTGGCAATAGCGTAGATAATTCCTATATGTTATGTCGAAATATGTACCATTTTCGTCCAGGATTTTACCTCATCAGTAACATCAGCGTTTTTGTTATCGCCATGTTTTTTGTTGAGAGGAAGACTGCTGGAATTGCATATTGGTCTTGGAGGCGAGTTCTCTTCAGTTTCATCTATTGCCCTATCAATGTCAGTTCTGTGATATCAATATCTGTAATCTATTTACATCACAAGAGGTTAAATGATTCCTCAGAGAAAGAGAAATAGGTATTGTCCGGATATGCATTTTGATAGCACAGAGGAAATATACTGTGACATAGCTACTAGTGTCCTGATAAACGAAGCAACGCTAAGAAAAGCGACAAACGTAAGGCACAAACATTAAGACGAAATGAAGTAAAAAAAAATAAACATGACATGTTTTTATGAAATCTGTCAACAAGCACAAGTGCCAAAAAGGTCATACAGAACTGGTTAAAAACTCAAAAGTGTCAGTCATAGGTGAAAAGATATGTGAAACTATTAAACAAAAACACGTTAAACAGGTGAGAAACAAAAGAACATCAGTGTCAAAAAGTACCATAAAACAAAACAGAAACAAACTTGTGCAAAACACTCAGAGTCAATATACAAAAAACAGAGTATAACTATACCTCATGACTGAGGCACCTGCAGACCACTTGAGGTTCCCTGGAGGTCAGAGGGCACTGGCACTGGGGCAGGTCACAGACGGAGGTGGCAGTGGCACTAGCTATCAACAGCCCCCACTGCAGTGCCAACACTGGCACCACACCCACCAGCTTCCACTTGGTCATCATGGCCACAATCGTTCCATGTGCATTCACCTCTTCAAGCGTTTCCAAAAAGGATAAAGTCAATTCGTATCTTGCTCTTCACTCAGTGTCCTTAATTCACACAGTGGAGTACTGGACGCAATGGGTACCTAAGCTAGAAGTATGAAAGTCAGTTTAAAAGTCTGTAATTCATACGTCTACCGCGAGATTATACATCCATAATTTTCTATGACTGATTTAAATTAGATTCTGAAACGGAATTTTGAATGAAATGAATATTTCACAAAATTCCGTTTTCTATTCAATATATGACAAAACTCAACAACTAAATGACGCGAATCCGCTGTCAGTACACACTACTGTTCTCAGGCGACCTTCTGACGCCTCAAGAAAGATTCAAAACTCTTGAGAATACTGGAAAAATACGGCCATGAATCCTGTAACACTGTAGAATGTAAAGATTGTTTCTAAATTCTCATAAAGAAAGATGCCGGTCTAGTCCAAATTGTAAACACATTCTTGATTCCATCAGAATTGAAGGAACAAGTGGCATTGTGGCTCAACTCATCACAAACTTGTTACATACAGTCCAGTCACAAATCGACAGTTGATATCTAATATACAACCACGTATCACAGTATAACAGTTCTAATAAAATGATACGATATAGCACATGACACGATGCTAAGGAATTCACTATCGAAACTACTACACAGCAACCGTAAAAGAGAGCACTACGTCGCTGGAGCCAACTGGAATGACCCGTCACGTACAACTCGCTGGCGACCACCACAGTGAGTGGCCGAACACTTCAAGCGTCGCGCGGAGTTTAGCCCGAGAGCCAGGAAGGAAGAGCGCCAGGAGGAGAGGAAGGAAGTGTGTGTGTGAGTGTGTGTGGTAGGTCAGGTGGAAGAGCTGGCCAATAGTAGGCCACAGTCTCCCCGCTGTGGTCCAAGAGGCCATGGTTGCTCCGCCCTGACAAGGTCAGAGTCGGTCTGGCTTGAAGCCAATGTTAAGCTGGCTTGTCGTGTGAACATCTGGTGAACCCATGTCCAGATGACGCTAAGGTATGAAGGCCATGTGGATCTCTAACGCTAAAAACAGGTCTCTGGTGTAGGATCAATATGAGAGTGGCAGTAGTAGGGGTTACTTTCATTATGAAAATGAAAACACTTTCATTATAATAATAAAAATGACTAACAAAAATTATAATAATAACAATAATAATAATAACAATAATAATAACAATAATAATAACAATTATAATTATAATAATGATAATAATAATTCTAATAATAATAAGAAGAAGAATGACGATAATGATAAATATAAAAATATTAATATTTATAATGTTAATAATGATAGCAATAATGCTAATAGTAGCAATGATTTATATTTTCATAGAGAAATCAATAAGGAACAAACTATAAATATGAGATTTCTGTAAACAACGACAGGCATCAGAGAAAAGCATGCATTAAGCTTTGCCCCTCCATACCCGAGACTTTCTCCCAACAATACTCGATTAGAACCGAATCGCTCGAGTGTTACCCTCGCCTTACCTTACTTTACCAGCCTCCTCGAGGCAGGTGATGATACGTACAGATGGCTGGTCATCACAGCAGATCACGGTGGTCGTATGTTATGCCAGATGGCTATAGAGACTGGTGGTGGGTCTCATCAGGTGGCTGGTGAAGCAGATGGTGATAGCGGATGATCTGTTAGGCCTTGACAGAACCATGACGAACCTCACGAAAACATAGACCACCTCTGTTTCTTGTGGAGTAACCGACGCGTTACTGTTTATATCTACTGAAAAATAACGCGTTCGTGCCAACACAATGCCCCGATTCGATCCCGGGTCCGCGTTCTACGAAAGATTTAGTCGACCTCCAAACCACGGTGGCCCCGCGCACAAAATCGAACGCGGGTCCACAGTTTAAGAAATATGATCGCACCACACCGCCCCGTGCCCTGATATCGATTTCGGGACCGGGTTTGACGAAATAAGAAAGCTAACCTCCGCTCCATCCTGCCCTGTGCCCTTATGTCGATCCGGGGGTCTAAGTTTTACGTAATGAGCGGGCTGGCCTCCACACCACGACGCTTCATGAGGCCGCACGAGAAATCGTACGTGAATGTGCAGATGTCGAGCGTGTTGGTGGTGCGTGACGCTACAGTTACGACGGTATGGCGATGACAGGCAGGGTGGGAGGGGCTGGTAACTGCTGATGGGGTGGGAGAACAGGATAACTACTGATGGCATGGAAGGGGCAGGTCACTCCTGATGGGCAAGAGAAAAGAGCAGGTAGCTTCTCACAGAACGGCAGGCGAGTAACTACTGATGGAGTATAGGAGGGGCATATAACTACAGATGGGGTAGGAGGGGCAGGTAACTACCGATGCGGTGGGAGGGAACAGGTATCTATCAGTGGGATGGAACAGGCAGGTATTTACAACAGGACGGAAAGAACTACAACAGAACTTCTTCACTCTAAGTATGCACAAGTCAGTGAGCAAGATGTGCGAAGAGTAATGAGACAGAAGAGATAAATAAGAGTTAAAGCAAAATAATAATACTGACAAGAAAGAGATAATAAAAAAGAAAAGTTTGAACATACAGAGAGATCGAGGCGGCAGGAAGTACCAATCCAAGAGCGAGGCCTGACCCTCTGCCACTGGGCTTTGCCTTTTTAGGTACAGTGGCCGAAATGTCGCCAGCAACACAGGCTCCAAATCACGGCCATGTCGGGCGGGTGAAAAACAGGTAGGTTAAGATGGAGTGATGGCGATGGGCTGTGTGGGCTTAGTGTGGTGTACGACCAGCGAGTTGTAGGCTGGAGTTGGTTTAAGGTGAGCGGGTGGACGAGTAGGTTAAGGTTGTGTAAGGCAATGGACGAGTGAGGAAGGAATGAGAGAAAGAGATGCATGTAGATATACTATAATGACATACTTGCATGCATAATCATACTTACATTTCAGTATGAATATTAATGAATGACTTTCCTTGAAGGAATATATCTTGAGACTTTCCCTTGACCATCAAAAACGTCCATGCTGTGTCAGGGAGACTGACTCAGTGATGACCCTTGTGAATTGTCACTCACATTACTTAAACCTTACACCATCGCCATCGGGCAAAACGTCTAGGGCAATCAGATTTTATGCACACAGTCCCTTGGAAGCGACGGTACGACCTTTAAGAGTCAGGTCAAAGGCCAGGCCATGTACTGTCGCCCTTTGCTGCCAGAGAAAGCATTGTCCCACTTATATGTATATCACATACGGACTGGTTTATTATAAGCCCCGGATGAACTGTGACACCTTGCTTGCCTGCCAGATCTATCTTTGACCTTTAAGTATGTACTGATCCTTCGACACAGACGGACGATTTCTATGCGATGATTACTTTTGTCGTAACATCTTCGAGGTCAAGCCAAGACCTGCCGATCTGGCCAGCCCTCAACATTCAACCACTCAAGTATGAAAAGGACTGACCCTTGAGCACGACGCTATGATCCTCGGTCATGACAGTAGGACACTTGAGCGCGATGGCATGATCCTTGAGTACGATGACCTGCCTATTGACCTGACCCTCGAGGGCCATTTCAGAGGCTACGTTCATCATATCTAAGGGAGAAGCCTCCGTACTCGTGGGTGGTACCGACGCGCTCAGGCAGATTCATATGGTCTCACTTCCTCTGGGTAAGACCTCATGCTGGAGAAGGTCCGTGAGGAGGGCGGGTGGTGCCATCCCACTGGGTGGCTCAGACGGCAACGCTTAGCCAAGTACCTGTGTCTACATCCATGTCACACTTCCACTTTTAAATACTCGTGTTGCCAAGTTTCAATTGCTCGTGGTACTAGAAATTTTACAGAGGTCTGTGTATCCAGAGGAACCGCTGTAGAGTGGGATACAACCATAAAACGCTGAGAACATCCGACGGAAACGTTCACACCAATACGGCCCGCTATGTAAACAAAGACAACATACCCCCTAAATTCAGCTAACCTGATCATTACGGTTCACAAGTTCTTTGGAATACAATACAGTATCGGCCATCCAGGATGTGGCCTTCAAACTCAGACCCTCCCCGCTCCTCCTCCTCCTCCTCCTCCCTTTCATCACTGCCTTGCCCCGAGCATCTTCCCCAGTCCAGCCTTCCCTCCCAGCACCCACAGCTGGACCCTCTGGCCAGGCCACGCCCTGCATTGGAAATTATCTCTCAACTCGACTTAAGTCAGCCAAGGAAGTCCTTATCATATTCACGTAACTTACTGGAACATTTACGTATTCAAATTGTTAAGTCATCTTCTAGTTAACTTTTCATATCCATTTGATTCATGCAGCTGTTAAAACTAACGAGTATAAACGTATGAGGGATGAACTGACTTTGTCATAGATCACGAACTATACAAGCGTGCTCAATGGTCGCAACGCTCTGCTCAAGGATCGTGCCGTCATGCTGAAGGGGCTGACATCGGTAACAGGTGATGGCAGCACCAGTCACACACAACGATAACACCTGACGAGGCTAAACCTCGCATCATTAAGCAACACTGAGAGAATCATCTCCCACGAGTGAAGGATGTCACTGTTGCACACCGGCTGCTGCCGTCAGAGTCCCACTATCAATCACGAATACCTTAAAGACGTGAGGGACACAGGGTCTATGTCGTGCATACGTTACGTGGTGGAACATCGCTCCCAAAACAGATCTCGTGCCACAGAGGCTCGTACAGACGTCGAAGTCACACGCCAAACAGACCAACAGACATTCGAACTCACTGAACATCATTTTATTGTATTTCTCAACGGAAAGACAAAAGATTTATCCGGATGATATTCAAATAAGCGAACACAATGTGTGCTAAGTAGGTCAGAGCTCTCGCTGTGGGCCGTGGTGCACCGGTCTCGCCCTCCTGCAGGCCCCAACGCCCATGTCTCTCACCGGCCACTAACGACCTCCTCTCAAGGCCTAGGTCATCAGTGCGGTCTGCTGTGGTCGTTCCGCTGGCTATAATTACACTCCTGACTAAACTGGACGACCAATTACCCGCTCAACTACTATCGCTAAAGGCTTGTTGTGTTCACCACGCACTTCCGGAGCCTTGGAAGACGCATTAGGGATTGTTAAAGAATTATTACTGGTAAATGTTGGCGAATTACTTTACTGCAAGAGAGACTGATATTCTCGATTTTAGCATCAATGTCCTGGACACAATCAAACTATAACAACCATATCATTGTAGGTGATGGTCTGTACTTCCCATTGTCTGTGAAGAAAATCTGTTATTGGAGAAGAGGGTCGGCTCTTCCAACTGTCTGTGAGGGAAATTGTCTGCACTTCCCACTGTCTGTGTGGAGCATCTGTTAACAAGTCTGAACGTGACACAGCCTTTAGTCATCAACTAACTATCATTCTCATAAGTCTCAACAAACTCCTTTGAAGATCCATAACAGTAAAGTGCTTGCAATTCAACGCCTCATTTCCCCGCCAAGGATTTAAGGCTTCCCGAGTGAGCATACGATCCTGTGCTACAGCTTAAGCCTCTTTATAGCACGGAAAACTATGTGAATTTCTTCCATTCTTAGGAAGTGTGAAAAGGGAGTGGGGACAGAGGGAGAGTGAGAGTAAACCACCTACAGATAACTACGACAGGATTTTCTGAGAGAGAGAGAGAGGGAGAGAGAGAGCATGCACCTCCCTCTGTCCTTGAAAGTACATGCCTTCTTAGGGTGTTTATGAGCTACTTCCCCCAGGACGAAGAGTCCAGCAGCCGTGTTGCCAGGTCCCCACCCTGCTTCAGAAGACGGCTACAGCTCCAGCAGCTACTTTAGTCTGTTTTCTTCTTCTGTCAGTTCCAATATTTCGCAAAGACTTATCCCTGAATGATATCATAAGCAGTTTTACTAAACTGAAATACATTGCGAAAAAACACTACCTTGTAGCTCATTAGGTGATTCTGCATCTATCTTGGTTCCAGCTTGGGTAGAATTACTTACATCCGAGAAGAACTATAACGATAACAAAATTAAGGAATGAAGAGACGTCTTATTCACAGTCTCCAACAACACCGAAAAGGCACTTATTAAATAAGAATCAGAAGAAACAAGAAAAAGGAATTCAGGCAAAAATCTATTCAAAATTGTCCACAACCATTACCAACCAACAGAAAGAAAGATCATTAATGAATATTAACGCAGCGCCAAGAACGAATGTGCTGCAGAAGGTCCCAGCCATCCCAGCCCCCTGGCCAGGGGTGCTTCGCTGCATAGTTGTGGTGGCCAGAACGAACCTCCTCTACCACCAACTGGCAAACAGACGAACGTGGTTAGTAATCATATCAAAACATGAAGCATCACTTATTGCATGTGTATAAATGTATATATCCCCTCTTTTGTCAGTGCTAAAGACAACATATCTTACAGAGGAAAACTAGCTGAATGTCTAGAAACTAGATTTACACGTGTCCTTACCGAGGTATCCAGTCTGGAACCAAAGCTGCAGAGATAGATCCTGCTGAATTTCGGAAAAAGACTTGAATGCGTGTGTCTACTTGCCTGCCATCGGGTCTACGAGTCAACCTTGCAATACGAATCACACAAGGCTCAGTACATTTCAGTATCATAAATGGTACTTTCTTTCCTGTAACATTTATATCATCTCCAACTCAAGCATGAACACTTCTAAAGAACACAAAGGACCGAACCTTCACACTTGAGGTGTTGCGACCCCCTCAGTACACAATGATACTATGAATAGCGTTCTTTCTTTCCCACCAGCTTCTTGCGACCTGAACTCACTCAAGTGTGAACACCAATATAGAGCACAAAGGACCGGGTCTTCACACTCCCAGAATTACAACATCTCTGTGCAGAGAAACACTGGCCTAACCAGTCATAGATTTTTTTAGAGCTAATCGTTTCTCACCTTGTCGGGACAGGACACAGGCCTCACAAACACAGTGCTTTGTTTTGTCTTCTGATGAAAACAGGCTAATTTGCTTCATTACTTCAACTAAATGTGTAAAAGACAGTTGCAGATAGAATAATTATGGCATATATCTCTTCGTTGATAACTATGAAAACTATACATCAACAATCTCAAAAACTACTGCACCTGTTATATTCTAGTATCAGGCATGCTGATTATCTATTTCCAAGGTAATTTTGGTATGGGAACTTGCCATGTAAGAAATCCTTCGTCAATGGCCAATTAATATAAGTCTCGGCAAAAAGCTCGTGGTAGTGATGACAAGAAGAGATGGGAACTGAAGACTTTGGGAGGGGTTTGTTGGAGGGTTCTTGGAAGTACGTTAACGAAGAGCAGACTTGGAAAACAGTAAAAAGATCAGCTTAGTTATTGATCCCAGGACTCAGCACAGGTGTTCACTATCAGTCAATCGTGAGTGATTGACTAACTTTCCACAAACTTTATCATACGTGGGCTTTCATCATATCACGATCCTACATGATATTTGGTGTCCAAAATATCCACAACCATTTCAAAGGATCAAAATACACCCCAGGAGTCTTTGAACATCTTGCTCACACAGGAGTTGACAAGTATGATATAAGAAGAAGAGTAGGGACGAAGCCTTGTTTAGCGTGTGTTGTATGTCGCATATACTTGAGTCGGTAAAGCGTAATTAGCGCCAAGTTGCCTTATCTCACTGGCATATACGTACTGAGCAGATTTATCTAAAAATAAGAGAAATTACTAATGCAGTGCATTTAATGGATTTACTGAAAAAAATATTTCAAACTATATGCCACTGGTAACTTCAGATGTCAGCACAAGGTACTGATTATGATAATCCCTTTTTCCAGATTTCATCTAGTCAGTAAATTCTCGCATCACAAATTACAAGCTAAGAAATACCATTCTACCGAGACCAACAGTCTTATCTCCACTATCTAGAGAAGAATGGAACACGCACACACACACACACACACACACTGGAGGAGAGAGATACTTAACCAGAGTTGCCAGATATAATCAACCAGAATCGACGCTGAGAACTTACAGTTTATGCCTCAATGTCAGCCCTCGGGGGCAATTATGGATAGCTTTCTTGACGGCTGCATGATCTAATGAGTGAGTGCGTGTGTGCGCGCGCACGGACAGTCAGCAGGGTAATTAACGAAAGAACAGATTCATTTATAACCCGTTAAGCACGACGGTACCATCAGAGGTGGACCCTCGTGGTCCCATCGTGCTTAAGAATCGTGCCATCGTGCTCAAATATCGTAACGCCTTGCCCATGAGACGACAAATTGATAATCATCACGATCACCCAGGCGATGTATGCTGCAGAGAATACAAGTAGATAGAAAGGTAATAACGTATAACCCTAAAAACTGCAAATTAAGTAATCATCACCGGAGCATCCTCGGCACACCACTAACTGCTACACTCCTCATCAAGAAACGTTCGTCGTGGGAGAAGCAAAATTAATTGCTTTGGTACGTGTCCCCAGACAGTCTGACCCTCATACGGGAGTTGGGAATACATACATATAAAACATGCATGAGCTTCCGTTTAGCCTTCTGCTTAACTATACTGTCTCCATATATATAGATTAGGAATGTATGATGATATGTACTGTCCTCCAGCAGATAACCTCGCCATATGGTAATCCCAAGTACACCCTTGATTACCATTCTCATTGTATGAAGCCCACTCGTAGTACAGGTGATATGTTTTACTGAACGTATATCATCAAGACTCCAGTTCAGAGTTTTATCATATAAAATATCCAAATAACTTAAACCATTCTAATAAAGCCCACAGAGGCCCGGGTACCTATGGGTTTCTCTCTAGTGAGACTGACGTACCACAAGAGGGGTGGTCATATTACATTCAAGTACAAGTTCGTTTATTTCATAAATTCCATTCTCTTCTAAATAGTGTAGTACAAGTCTTCGCAGTCCTAAATCAAGAACCGCAGGTCTTGAGGTCTTCACAGCGATCTTGAGTCTCCACGATGATATACAAGGCCGCATTACCAGGAATGCAGCCGAGAGTCTTATGCCTTAACAGTATTCTTCATGACAAACCATCACTGGTAACACACACACACACACACACACACACACACACACACATACACAATATACCTTGACAACCAGCGTTCCTCTATCGTTCTAACCCCACACAATATGGCAGGCGGAGAGTCCTCAGCTGTCTCAAGTCACAGAGGCCGCTGGTGGTTACGAAGGATGCCGGTAATGGCCATTAGCACTATATGAAGTTATGGACCACTTCCGACCACTGGCAAATGAACCATCTCTGGCCACTGGAGAGTGTCAACAAACACACTGATGAAAGAGAAATATTAGTGACGAGTTATATAGAGGGTGTAGAAAGGGGAGGAGGAGGGAGAGGTTGAATAGGGAGAAGGAAGGTTGAGTAGTGAAAGGGAGGTTAGGCATGGAGAGAAGAAAGGCCGGCAGGAGGAGAGGAAAGGCTGGCAGGGGAGGGAAGGCTGGTAGGGTGAGAGAAGGCTGTTATGGGAGGCAAGATTAGCAGAGGCAGGGAATGCCCCATCGCCTCCCTGCAGAGTTCATGGCCTCATTCCTGGTTCCTCAGCCTCATTTCTAGACCTATGGCCTCCCATGGCCTCCATCCACACACCATGATTCCTCTCCTATTTCCGTACCTCTTTCCTGGCCCCATGATCTTTATCCTAGCCCTATGGTCTCCTTTATGGTCCCTTGGCCTCCCCCCTGGCCCCATGGCCTTCTAACTCCTCCCTCGTTTTTCCATGATCTTCGTGGCCCAATGACCTCCCTCCTGGCCCCAGGACCTCTTTCCTGGGCACACATTTTTCCTTTCCAAGTGACGGCTTTTATCTCGTAATGACAACCTGTCGGTGATTATTTACCCTCCACACGACAACCCCAACGCTCCAGTACGACACCTTCATCGCTAAGGTACAACAATTCACCACTGCCGTACAACTTCATCACCACCGTACGACAACTTCGCCACTGCTGCAGGTGACCTTCACCAAAGCCTTATGACAGTTCACCACTCCCGTACAACAGCTGTTCACGTTGTCACTGTTAACAGCTGGGAAGCCAGTTCAGTGGACCCAGTCCCCCTAATACTACGCGTATGACTAAGACCGGGCGTGCTCCAAGGACGGCGCCGGATCGTTTACGACCGCCGAGACGGCGGCATAAACCACGGCGGCGGCAACACGAGCGCCGTCGGCCATGTCCAGATAAGGACACGTGAACAAATGAGGAGCGGGAACCGCGATGAAGCGATAACCTTGTGCTCTCTCTCTCTCTCTCTCTCTCTCTCTCTCTCTCTCTCTCTCTCACGGGGAGACATCGAGGTTATCTTTAGCATGACGAATAACTACGGAGTAGGGTGGGGCTACGAGGTACAAGGAAGGGCATACTAGGAACGAGGACGACGCAACGAGGTACAACGGAGGAGATACGAGGTACAAGGGGGAGATACTAGGTACAAGGGGGGAGATACTAGGTACAAGGAGGGAGATACTAGGTACAAGGGGGGAGATACTAGGTACAAGGGGGGAGATACTAGGTACAAGGGGGGAGATACGAGGTACAAGGGGGATATACTAGGTACAAGGGGGGAGATACTAAGTACAAGGGGGGAGATACTAGGTACAAGGGGGGAACGATGAACAAGGGAGGAGCTACAAGGAACAAGATATGCTTGAACAGGGAACAAGGAGGACGACAAGATACAAGTGAGGGGTTACGTGTAACAAGGGAGAGCCTACAAGGAGCAAGAGATGGGCTACAACGAGCCGGAGGGTGACTATTACAACACAAGGAGTGGGAATGCTGACAGAGGGTGCCAAGCCTCCCCTCAGCTAACCACATGATGAACAACTCAAAGAAGAAAAAGAATTCCTCCACCTCCAAAAGGTCAGTGCGAAACCATCGATACTTTTTTTTTTTCTTCATACCATTTCCCGTCAAGTGGGAGTTGAATATCACGGACTAGACCAGCGGAGCTCTCGTCACCTGACCACAAGCAGCGAGTAATATCGATCGACTCCGCCTCCCACGTTTCCTGAGAAGCAATAGCTCACGGAATCATTTATATAGGTCGTGTGTGTACATGTTGGACTGGTTGAGTCATGACCCCACAACGCCTTTTAGATCAACGCTCGATCAACATAACTATTGCAAGAGCTTGCGATGATTCAACTTCCTTTCGTGCAAGTGGAAATCGTGCTAAATCATAATTAGTGGTGCACACATGATAGTTACTGGTGCACACAAGATAGATGGTTGCTGGTGCACATAAAAGAGTCAATGGTGCACGCAAGGATTTTACGTGTATCGGTGATTTTACTTATGTCAGACTTAAGTACGAAGTCGTTTCCACTAGACAGTTATCATAGACCTCCGTGGTGTAGCGGTTAACGTTGCTGACCATGACGCATTCACTGGCAGCCCGGGATCGAGTGCATAGGTTCGAATCCTGGTTGAAGAATTCAGTCCGCAGTCAACTGTTTGTTCATCTTCCCTTAGGGGTGGGTCGATAAACCGAGTACCTAGCTTAGGTTAGGGTACATAGATATATACCGTAAAAATAAAGTGCATTACGGCATTAAGATGACTGTACCGTCTCAGCTGAAATTAAAGAATAGGCACCCTCTCATGCCCACCAGACATGAACCGTCGCAAACCCATCCTCATCAAGAACACCAGAGCGCTACAAGAAGAGAATTGAAATTAGAATAGCCTAAAACTTCTTACATTGAGAGTCCATTAATACTGCACAAAATCCGCTATGAATAAGCAGACATGACTGAAGAAGCCCGTCATCAGGGTACAAAGATATATTACCTCCACAACAACGACCATTACGATGAGCCTGAACAGTTCATCCTCCTGACGACATACTGCTAATGTCACGCAGTTGAGGAGCGCACCACAAGGAAATGTCTCAAATCCACCGACTTCAAGGCTGCCTCCCTGTGCGTAGAGTACGACCACACCATGGCAGAACCGCGAGCCAGAATCCACAAATGCAGGGAACGTACCCATCCACAGGCGTGGGGTGCGAGACCAGAAAACTGTCTATGAAAAACATAAGGAAAACAGCCCACCATTTCAAGCCTGGGTTACGAATCCCTTCATCAAGAAACCTCGTACAGAAGCCCTCACAGACGCAGGGAGGGGAAACTAGCTGTCATGGTGGTATATGAACTGATGGTGGGGAGATTTGCTCTTGGCTCCTACAGTCTCAGATTCGCTTATTCAGCTGACACAGCGTGTATATACCAGGAGCTTTGGACGATACACCGACCATAATCGCCAGAACCCTAGGACTGATACTGAACAAAACCGAAAAAAACCTACCACGCCAGAATCAGTATTGGGACAATTACTGGAGCTGGCAGTTGACGCAAACTAAAATCCCTCGGGGAACAGAAACAACCTCAATCAGACCTCCCCACATCCCCAGCTAACCGCAGCTCTGACAGTTCCCCCCATCTACATGGTTCTTCAGACCATCCATCAACCCTGCATCGCCTCTCGCATCCAACGAGGCTACGGACTCTTTCTTCAGCCTGGGGACAAACGATCAACTGACCCTACTACAATCGATCACCTCTGATGACAACTCCTGCTGATCAGCGACAAGCAAACACTCCCATCACAGATGGTCATCAATATTTCATCTACATTCATACAAGCAACAGAGAGCAAAGCAACAGAACAGAGTAATAAAAATTTAAACGAAATGAAAAAACGTTCACCCGCTACACCTCAGTAATCAAAGTGATCCGGCCATACTGTGCGTCACTGGACGAACAGACGCCTTCGACATTATAAACACATATTTCTTCAAACAACCAGACGACATTATGATAAAAGACCACGGTCTCTCGAGCCACCAAACTATCAAAATCCAAAGGAGAACTACCCACCACCTCATTCTTCGTAACTAGTTACAATGCAAGGGTTGGCAGAGCAGTTAAAAAAAAAATAGATACTACGATCAAAAACTATGATCTTCCCAGATTTTGTCTCAGTAAGATTAATAACCTCACTAGGAAGGGTAAACATTCCAAGAACAAATATACCTTCTGCAAGATCCTGAGGACACCCGAACTTGCCTGTATCATTGGTCACTTTGATGCTGAACGTCCAGGCCTCGGACACCACAGGCAGGTGTATAACGAAACATTATACAATGCTACACAACACCTGAAGCCGAATTGTACAACTAGTACAGGGTACTCAGCCTCACTACCCTTGACATAGTTCTTGAAAATAGAGACACAAAACATCCACATTAGACAAGGCGATCCAGCCAGCAGCAACTATATTCCTGTAACAGTCGCTGTAACAACCGCTCCAGTCGTCAGTGACTGACAACCCACAAAGCAAATTGGAACCTATATAGAGAAGCATTAAACTAATAACTAGTGAAGTAATAAAATAATCTTCCTATTGCAGACACTGAAGGTGCAATCAGAGGCAATCTGTACAGCACAAACAGAACATTACCATACCAGCCACATACCCAGGAACATTATCATAATAGCTACCATCAAAGAACTCATACAAAATCAAACACCGTTTAGCCTACATATTGGGAGACTCATACCTACCGTTGGACATACGCTCTACATCAGTAAAGACCTCCAACTGACCCTAACGCAAAATTAAAAAAAAAAAACAATAATAATCACGGAGATAACAATCTATACTCGGGCGAAAAAAAATTATGATAATCCAAAATTATTCTGCAAGGAGTTAGACGACTACAACCCCTATAGATGTATCAAATGTTTTACAGTGAGCAATACCAAAACTGATAAGGACCGGCATATGGCGTAGGGATTCATTGACATTGCACCTGAAGGAAACAAGAGGTACATAGAACCAAGCCGATGAAAAAGGAATCACGGACCCTCTAACGAAGAACAGGGAGACTACCATCCTATCATCAGACCACAGACTCAACACGGCTGAGTGACATCTCACATTGTGAGAATTAATATGCCGGAGTCACGAGTGCAATCTAGGCTATCAAAGACTCAGCCCTAGGAGAGTCAGATAGACCGGAAACAAATCAGATTGCTACCTCATGAAGTCCTTCACCTACCTGCTAAACATTTATAATGCCATACTTAACACAGGATATTTTTCCTTGAAAATTGTAAAGGCCAGAATAACTATGGTATCATTACCAGGAAAGCCAGATCCAGACCCAAAGAATTACTGACCTATTATCCTCTTAGAAATGCCAGGAAAGATTTTTAACGTTTTAATCAACCACTGACTACGAGTGAACCCAGAAATCGGCAGCCTCTTTAACAAGAGTCAATATGGCGATCGTTGTCGAAAAGATTCTAGTCGCTAGAGAACTAGGGATAAACTGAAGCAGTACAAAGAGACATAAGCAAAGCTTTCGACAAGCAATGTATAAACGGCTCAAAGTATGAACTGTTTTAGTTAGGCACACCAGATATCAGAGAGAAACTACCGAGAAATTTCCTAAACCAGTGTATCAAAATCACTAACACTGCAACGTCACCAAAATCACCTTTACTAAGCGGGATTCCTCAGGGCAGCGTCCTGTCACCAACACTGTTCATAATGTAGCCGACATTTCCCCACCAGTATAGACCATTACCATGAATATCTTCTACGTTGACGACGTCACTCAGTAGCTTCAAACTACTCTCTCCCCAAACGCCCCCACCTGATGCAGAGGAAACCAGGCAACAGACTCGAGAAGAATATGTATAAACAAATTTACCACTGTGGAGCTAGGAAGAATAAAACCCAGCGATAAAGAAACACGATAACGCACCAGAACTGCAGAATCCTGAGCCAGGCACGAACATTACGCATCCTGGTAATAGAATACGTCGACACAAGAACCACACAGGGAAAAACGGCCCTGGTCAGTCTGTGCAGACCATGGCTCCTTCCGGCGAGGCAAAAATTACCTGCAGTGAAGGCCACCATCCTCCTCACCACCATCATCACCCTAAACTACTCCTCAAATACCCTCACGCCTCTCCTCCGGATCACGCATCCTGAAGCTACAGAGGGGACAAAATAAGCCCCTGCGATTCGTCACAAAGGAAAAAAATGCTGCTACATCGAAAACACTGAAGAATAACATTCAACGATGAAAGATAAAGCCAACTGGTGCATGCTGAAGGAAACGTCACGAAAAGAATTCTGGAATAAACTAGAAGACAACGGTAATGAAATGAATACAGACAAGACCTTCAGAGTAGTACGAATATGAAACATACTTGACTCCCGAGAGTAAGGTAAACCAGAGAACGCTCACGAACACAGGTGAGAGGTAAAGCAGAACACGCACACGAACGCAGTTGAAGCCTACGTCCCAGGCCCGGGTTCACTGTTTATATGAATGCTCAAAGCCAGGATAAACCCATCACCTCAACGCGTTCATTACCACAAATCAGATCCTCAGAAATCACACACAAACATGGTCACAACAAAGAAGGAAGACCAAGGGCGTAACTCCATGCCTGTGATGCGTGTCATCGACCTTTCGTCCTTGTGCCTAAGGTCTAAAAAGAAATGAAAAAGATTACGTCGTGGGATGCACAATGGCGGCCAAGAAGTGCAGTGGAAAATTATATTCAGTCGATGGTGGAGGGGGAGGGAGGAGGGGGGTGCCTGGGCTGGGAAATGGGCGTCTGTGCTTATTATTTGTTTACTAATGGCAGAAATTGTTACACTCGTGTTGCCCCGTTTCTTAACCTTGTATATGTGCACCATGTCTTTACTTTAATATGTAAACACACACACACACATACACACACCTGCCTAAGTTAGTTACCCAATATATCGACTAGCAGAGGGGAGGATGAACCGTTGGGTTGGGTGGGGGCGCCGACTGCCTCGCCCAGGATTCGAATCTTGCCGGGTTCGTGTTTTGATTTATTGTCAACGATGCTAACAACCACACTTCACTTTTTTCTACAAACACATAGCTTTTAAAACTTTTGTTTGGTATCTGTACTCTGTTTCATAATTTAGTTCCATTCATCCATAGTTCTGCTTGTACCTTTCAAATCTTAGCTGGCTGTTCTACCGTCTACAGTCCCTAATGAAGACATCTTCTAACCTCTCTCTACTCACCGCCAAAGGTACCCATAGCAACCTAGGATAATTTCTACCTTCTTCCAACGGTATTCTGTTCCCCAGTCTACGTTCACAAAGCATTTGCTTACCTGTATATGGTTTCCACGACTGTACTTCTTCTCTGAGTTTTGTTTCCTCTCTGGTCTTCTCATTTCCTCACTAACCACGTTGTCAAATACAAGGACTGCGTGATCACTTTTCCAAAGGTAGTGTTAATATACCTGATATTTTCTATTTCCCTGTGTCGTTGCACTCGTGTTGAAGGCTCCAGTCACAGGCAACATTCCACATCAAGGCCGGGCCTTAGTTGGAGTATAGAGAGGTTTATGAAATAAAGAAAGAGACAAAGGAAAGTATCTACGAATTTTGGAGGAAGTAAAGAATCTTTCTTTTAAAACACTTCAGGTCATACTTATTGTGAAAGACATGAGAGGGTAGAGAATTCCAAAGCTTCGAAGCGTAGGGAAAGAAAAAATTATCAAAACGGCCCACCCTCGAGTTGCCAACGCCCACACCATGTGACGCAGCATCTCGCCGAGTATTGCCTGGTCTAGCTTGTGGTGGGGGCACACAAGCAGCCAGCTCTCGGGAGCAAAGACCAGAGCAATACCTACTAAAGAGGGAAAGTGAACCAACATTGCGGCGTAGGGCAAGGGGGTCAAGGTTTGAAGTTAGCCTGGGAGAGTTGATAAACCGATTAAAGATCCTTTTCAATATTTCAAGTTATTCTGAATCACTGACGATATAAAGGTTCAGTATATTCATAACGAATATCGAATGCCTCGTGAGAATTAAAAGAATATCATACATTTACTTCCCCGTACAACAATGCTATCCAGGTACGAACAAGATATCATTCCTGTTAACTGTATCATGTCTTACTCACATTACCTTCTTACCATTCGTAATGTAGGACCTTCTGACACAGTGGAATTGAAAATGCTCCTGTCACGTCTAACCGTGCGTGAAGGTACAGACAGTAATCGCGGAGGAAAACAAAGGAAGGGCGGGAAGCGGCCGGAGACCACAAGAGCCGCCGCCGCCAAGTCACCCGCTTGCTCGCTCGCCACACGACACATGGTCGTGCCCCTGCAGGTTCGTGCTTAAAAAATGGTAATAAACATTTGCGAGCGAGTGTAGCATGTCTTCCTCCACACCACCAAACTCACTGTCACTAAACCCTCGACAGAACTAAATTTATTTCCTCCTCAATATTCCCATCTTCATTCCACCCTCGACAAACTTATCTTTCCCCCCCAAACAAACGCATCTTTATTACTCTCTCGACAACCACTGGCCTTTAGCATGACCTTTATGGGTCAGGTCAAAGGCCATCTTCATTACGCCCTCATCTTCACGACCACTGGCGGCGGGAACCGGAGTACCTCACCCCAACAGCACCTTCCTCTGGTCGCGCCACGTAATCATCATTATCATATAATCGGCGATTCTTAGCAAGTTAAGATACCTGCCTTTAATACTAACATCTTTACTTTTTTAGTTCAGTTTTCGTAATACTTATAATACTGCCATTAATTTGAATAATATCCCCTTGTCTTATTCCTCATTACATCCTTTCTATATTACTGTTTGAATGTAATTTGAACGTTGATGTTGCCATTACATTCATGTGACCAATCATTTCTATGTATAAATCATGTATGGATTGCTCCTTTAAAGCATTCAAAACAAAACTTGTGATGAAACCAAACGCCTTTTCATAATCAATCCATATCACTTTCCAAAAGAAGGGACAGAGCAAGGAGCCAAGTGAGGAATTTTCCCTCCGTATGGCTGTTATTTTTCCTGACGCTACCTGGCTCATGCGGGAAATGGCAAGCATGTTTGAA
>JAYMFT010315855.1:0-10061 GCA_038088735.1 Panulirus argus | reverse complement strand
CAGGGATATATATATATATAGATATATATATATATATATATATATATATATATATATATATATTGGTAATGTATAATTGGTATAATATGGTCACCAAAGAACCTCTCCAACGGTCAACAGAACAAGAACGGGAGCAGCCCCGCGCCACTGGACACCACACAACAGTAAGATAACAGACCTGTTGAACGGGAGGCTCTCCTGTCAATCAGACGCCACCAGACCGTGCTGATTGGGTCCATGAGATTAGCAGCGACGGCGACCGACCGGATCCGAGAACGAACGAGCCCACCTACGGCCGATCTGACCTCCCTCTCTTAAACGGAAGACACTCAGTGGCGGGACAGAGAAGAGGAAGAGGAAAAAATCAGATTCTCCCAGAGGAAGGGAATGGGAGAAAGAGAGAGATAGAGAGAGAGAATTAGATTCTCCTAGAGGAAGGAAATGAGAGAGAGAGAGAGAGAGAGAGAGAGAGAGAGAGAGAGAGAGAGAGAGAGAGAGAGAGAGAGAGCATGGGGAGGGGGGGCCTCTATACACATCCAAGCGTGTCCTAAAACCTGTGGGAGGACAAAAAAAAAAAATAATACGAAAAATATAAATTTTTCAACAAAAAAATGATACGAAAAATATAAATTTTTCAACAAAAAAAAAAATACGAAAAATCAAAATTCTTCAAAGAGTTTGGAATATAAATCTTACATTCGCTGTGACGTAAGAGATAGTAAGCGGCGCGAGGGGGGGGTGTGGGGGGTGGAAGTGGGGGGGGGGGAGAGTAGGAGGGGAGAGCGAGGCTATCATCAATATAGATCACGGGATCGTTAGTAATACATATAATTCCGACCTTAATGCTGGCAGAATCTTTCTCCTGGATGATACAAATCTATACCACACATTCATCTTTATCTCGGATCAATTGTTAACGTCTCTATAACCGCCCAACAAAACTGAGGTGATTAAAATCAGCGGCTTAATTGCCTTGTTAGATGGGCACTTAATATACCTCGGCTGATTGGTTGTGCTGGATGGAGCAATCAGTGAAGTCCAGAGAATTCTATATCTTTTTTTCTTCTGTAGCTCAACGAATTATTTGGTTAAGATCTACGACATTAATTTTTGGAAGGCTCGTCGGATTTCAAAAAAAAAAAAATTAAATATCTTCGCGGTTATATAAAACAACCAGAAAAAAGATAGTGTCTCTCTCTCTCTCTCTCTCTCTCTCTCACACACACACACACACACACACACGAATATAAAAACTCACATGCACACATTATATAGGAGATAGACAGATAGATATAGAAAGACAGACACATAGATAGATAAACAGAGAAAGAAAAAGAGAGAGAGAGAGAGAGTGCGTCACCTCGACGTCTTCATCAAGCAACGCACTTTGGGCCTAGCTCTCCCTCTGTCGGCGACGCAACCGCGCCAGATACCAACGCACTTCTTTCACCCGCTACGGGTCTCGACCAACGCACTCTTCCCCGACTTCCTCCGCACCTTCCACCACCAGCGTCCCGAGTTAACGCACCCTCCGCCACCACAGCAATATTAACGCACTCGACCGATTTTTTTTTTTTTTAACATTCTTAAAACCATAGTCTCTCTCTCTCTCTCTCTCTCTCTCTCTCTCTCTTAATCACCCAGTCATTATAGTATGCAATTTCCTCAGAAAATATAATCACTGAAAACATACAGTTAAGCGGTTTAATATATCTAAAACCAACAACAGAAAAAGAAAACAACTTTAAACAGCATCTACTATAAAGAAAGGCGTTTCCTAAAGTACCTCCTCCGTTCTCAATCATTAGCAGAAAACACTGAATGCTGTTCTCTACAACCCAAATCCATGGGTAAATCAGACTCATAAATTAGAGTCATTAGGACGCTCTAATTACTCTTCAGTGCTCAAGTTCCTCGAAAACTGAATTTTCAACTTGTTGCTCATTTTGGATATTGAGATTTCGAAAATATTCAAGTCATACACTTAAGCAGAATATCCGAAATACTTTCATGCTCTTAAATATACAAATAGATTTTAAAGTATCGTGAATGATTAAGTCCTTCGCTTTTCACCACTTTATCTACGTGTTTCTTACTCGCGTTACTTGTTAAACCAAATCATTTAAATTTCTCCAAATATTCCCATTATTCTTCCGAATATTTCCATCACACAGAAGACTCAAGTTATCCTGGGGCATTCAAGTTACCCCCAAACACTCATGTTATTTAAGATATTCAAGTTACCAATAAATTACACTAAGAATACTCGTTACCCTTGTATGCTTAAGTAACTGAAGATACTCAGATTATCAAGAATGCTCAAGAAGACTACTTCAAATGACCGTAAACTACAGTACATAACGGTAAACTACACAAGACGAACGTAAACCAAAGCGGATTATTCCCCTTTAGCGCTGGTGTTGAGGGATCTTCATACTGGAATTACCCTTCCAGGCCTTCGTAATACAGCTGAGCTGTCAGTATTGAACGTAACAAAAACGATGTCTTAAAATTTCGCTCTGAAGCGGCACCAAGACTCATCGATACGGCTCATAAGTTAAAAATAAGGGCTTTTAAAAAATCTTTCAAGTCACTAGCGTTTTTAGGAGGTTCTGTAATTGTTCACAGGATTTCGTTAATGGTTCCAAACTATCATCAGTGCTGTTCTGACTAACGTTAAGCACAGCGAAGTGTTTAAGTGTGTCCTGTAAAGTGGTTCCCGCGTGTGGAGTTGAGGTGGTGATTGTAAAGTGCTTCCAGCACTTTGGGTTGAAGTGGTGATTTGCGGAGTAATTCCAGCAAGTGGCTTGATGTGGTGGGTGTGCAGTAATTCCAGAATGTTGAGCTGAAGTGGTGATTGTAAAATAAACCTAGAACGTAAGTATGTACTTATGGTGGAGATTGCAAAGTTGCTAGAGCACGCAGGGTTCAAGCAGTGATTTTTAAAGTCCTTCCCCTAAATGCAAGAACAGGCACACTGCCTACGCCTTTAAAATCAACCAACTGGTTTTTCTTTTCACTCGTATCCAAACATTCCTCGCGAAACGGGTCACAACCCCTTAAAAGTTCCCAGCCAACTGAGTGAGTGCGTCTCTCAACATTGTGCTGCATACAGGAACAGGGGAATTAATCCGTCAGGCTTCGGCCTCTCTTCATGCGGTTTGTACGAGTACGTGTGTGTGTGTGTGTGTGTGTGGAGCCATGTCCCCTCCTCCATCACTTCCACCACAGCTCTCCAAGCAGACCCTCGATCCTGCTGTCAGGTAGGTGGTTCTTGCTTGGCAGGAACCGGGCCGGTTCTCAGCCACATATAAGGAGCCCTCCACCACACTCTCCGGAGTCAGTCTCTGCACTAACATCACCCACCAGAGACGTCCCAGCGTGAGTGATCACTCACGCTGGGACGCAGCGAACAGCAACTCGAACTGCCGTCCCGGCCTTGTGAACAATGTGTCGGGAAAATAAGTTCATAAAATTCGAAACCTCCTCTCGAACCTCTGGATTTCCTTTGGATTTAGTGAAGACCGATTCTAAAACGCGGGCGATGGATTCAGGGGAGTGCTATTACACAGTGGCGTGAGGTATAGAGACGCGCTGGTCGCCGGTGCTGCTGCTGCGCCACAGAAGCGCTGCGATATTGCCTTCGGTACATAGAGCAAGCCAGCAGCTTCGAAGTTACCACTCGTTCTTTCTTCGGAATCGAGAAGGCTCCGTAAGGTCACCATCACCCCCATGCGTTACACGCTGCCGTGACACAAGGTCAGTAGCCTTATAAGAACTCCTTCCATGGCTGCATCATCATTCTTTTCCAGCTTTTCTGTTCCGCACCTACAACACGCACGCTTCGTCTCCTCTCACGTTGATTTATGGCACCAGTACAATTTTCTATCACTCGTTACTTTATCTATAAACTCCTTAATCACTTCAAACCTCTTGATTAACTAAATTCTCGTGCGTTTAACTTCTTTCACAGCACTTCTGACGCCTGCGTCTCTACTGGACGGATGCCACGCCTTGCTCCCTCCTCCTACACTGTGTTACATTGCTGACAGTGGCTGCTGACGTCCTTCCCTGTTTCTGCTGACGCTCTCACTTTACAATCCAGAGTCCTGTAGCTGTCAGGCGTCTCCTAGAACCCAACCACTCCCCCCTCACCACACTCCTCGCCTGGCTACCCTAATTCCAGCCTCTCCAAAAGGTGCTTCATCGGCTCTAAGGGCCCTTGTGATACGTGACTTTCTGTAGCATTGGTCTGACTCCCTCGCATCTAATTTTGTCCTCTGTGTGTGTGTGTGTGTGTGTGTGTGTGTGTGTGTGTGTGTGTGTGTGTGTGTGTGTGCCTCCGCGGTATTCTCCCTCTCCATAGAAATCCCTTTATATTCGTCACGTCCCTGAAATACTCCTCTTCCTCCTCCACCGATCTGTGACTTCACTCGCTTCTGATGACCTGTGACCTCCCCACCCAGCGTTTCTACACACCCTCCCAGCCTTTTAGAATTATCCCCTAATTTTCAGCGGGATATTTTTTACCTTAACACATCACAGGCACTGCATTGACGTTCTCTTCACGTCAACCAGCCTTAGTGTACAAGTGACACACACACACACACACACACACACACACACACACACACACACACTCACAAGGGCTCAGTGGTGTAGTGGTTAGAGGTATTAACCTTAAGGCAATCGGCCCATGTCCAACCCAGGAGTTCATCATCCCCTCAAGGTTGGTCGGTAAATAGGTACCCGGCATAGGCTGGGACGTGTATATGTGCATACATCCATAGGAGTAAAAACATGGTACATATATTCAACGTTAAGAGAAAGCTCTCTCCCCGTAACACTTAAATAGTAATCGCAGATAATGATCACACACATACGTGGGCTTCTGTGATGTAGTCGTTAGCATTGCTGACCATGATTCACACACGGACCCGCCAGGGCTTCAATCCTGGGCGAGAAAGTCAGCACACAGTAATAATGATAATGATGATGATAATAGTTATGACAATAATGATAATGATAATAATAACGATGATAATGAAAATTTTGCTTAAAATTCAGGTGACATACCAGAACAAAAGTATTTTAGTTACTTAAATCCATTTTTTCGTAAAACGATGGACACAGGAAGATGGAAGGACGCAAGAAGAAATATTACTCAGCGGAATTTAAAGAAGTGAACAAATGAGTTCATTCTGAGGCGAGGATAGAAAACCACGCACGCTGCTGCACTCGCTCGCCAGGGACTGAGTTTACGAAATACCGGACACAGGAATCTGCTTCTATCAAAGCTTCCCAAAGCGCCACCCCTCTATTCTCACTGGCAGCAGTGATTGCTACCAAAAAAGTTGGACGAACAGACGTAAGATTTTATATGAGAAGGAAATGACGTAGACTTTAATCCCTCCTTTGTATGGGCCATTAAACGACTACTCCTATGCAATTACAGCTGAAAAGTATAATGCTTCATTGGGATACATATCACATATCCATTCTAATTACGTCAGGCGAAGCAAAAGAGGAAAGATATATAAGGAGAATCATATTACAATGCAATATCGTAATGCATAATGCATATATATTTGCCATTCTTGCCTTATTTTCATGCCGTGCATATACCATGACAGCTAAGGCCCCAAAAGATAACTGGAAAATGAATACAGTATAAGGAATTAGTCTCTGAACTGAGAATGACAGGAGAGCTTGACTCAAATGGTACCAAATGAGACAAAAGATCAGTTCCTCAGGAAGACAATATGAACACGTACCAGTATACGGGAGCACTAGTGAACAAGCGGAAAATCTGGAACCCAAAGCCAGAATGAACGTAATTGTGACTTGATTAGAAGTCATCTCTTGCCATCTCTCTAACTGGAACAGAAGGCTAAGCCATAGCCAAAGGGCTCAAAGACAAAGCACTTGGAGTAAGTCAAATAAATAAAACACATGATAAACTTGCCTCCACGCATGACACAGTAGTTCACGCACCATTACTTGCATACACAGCTTTAGTCTCAGGACGGACCGCGGTAATAATCATGATGCTTGCGGTGCTAAATATTTCCAAATGCTGTCAATGAATAATGGACATCTACAGTACGAAAGGAAGTGACTTTCTTCAAGGAAAAATGGTGACTACAGGAAACACCAACAACGTAAAAGAAAGATTATCAGTAAGTCGCTTTACCTAACAAGCCTGGTTGGTTTTGTTCAATAATTACAAATACAAAATTCTACCATCTGCATGTTGAAAAGTCTTCCATACCCCTCTATGGTGTGTGGATGGGTGAAGTAAAGACAATACATAGAAAAATAAAAGCGTAGTTGGGAGAATCATAGCTCTACAACCCTCTCGAACGAACTTCCACGTCTCCAAGAACCCATAAAGTGTATGGCATTGTTCCCTAATCATTAAGACATGTAAGTAAGCGAGAAACGCTTGAAAAAGTGAGTATCATTTATACTGTTCGACAAAATCTGATAAAAAACTTAACATGTTCGCACCGCTGGTTGGCAAACAACACGAATGAAAAAACCGCAGGAGGGACCCCAAGTGATTTTCACGGTAATCTAACATGAGATCGCGGCTAGGCTACTCCAGACAGTTGCTGCTGATGAGAACAGTTATACATTACAAGAAATAACGCACAGGAGAGCCAACTCCCCGGCCTGATTATTCAGCGTGCCCACCACATGGGTGACGGGGGAAGCATATACTTAGGATTCTATTCATATATCTGTATATCCTGGTAGACAAGATAGAGGCACTTCTCATATACGTACTTCCTGCTCCGACGCAGATGATGTAGGGCAGAAGCTCCGGATGATGTATGAGACAAGACATCTCCCCGCGTATGCACAAGCCTTTGCTGCCGTATATCAAGACCAAATAACAGAACTATCGACGAGACATCAGACCATATGAATATATTCGGAGTAGCAGAAAAATCCAACCATTCATAATCTAGACGAGAATCTGTCAGGCACACGAGAACGCAAAAGGAACTGATGAGACGGACTCTAAGAGTATAAATATTTTTCCTCGTAAAGTTGGACCGTTATGATATCTTCTTTCCTCTAAGAAAGAAGCTGTGGAATTCTCTTCCTTTTGTAGTCTTCCCATCTTCTCATACAGCATTTCTACAAATGAAAATAAGGTCTGCAAACAACAGCAGAACCCTGGTTGATTTCTTTATTATTTTCCTCTGAATCTTTTTCTGCACAACCGAGATTGTTGCCACGTCGGTTAGTACAGAAAGACGATGAAAATCCAACACCTTTCCGAGAAAAAATCTTATATATCTCCCCTCTTGTTCCTTCTCCAGTCCTCTCCATAATTAAAAGTTTATCAGATTAAAGATCTGAAAGCAGATTCACCCAGGCTGAAGCCTCCTGGACATCATACAGCTTTCCAGAGTTGGGTAATATTCCGGGAGACGAGTAAGAAGAACCCCATAATAGCAGTAATAAAGAATTCACTAGTTCCGGACGGAAAAAAAAGATATATTAAATATGCAAGCAAGAGGAGAAAGTGCAAGGCTGAGTGTGTCATTTAGTGCCGACAAGCGCCATCTCTCGGCCACCAACACGCCTTTCATCTTCCCCAGCCTGCACGACCCTGCTGTCTGCCCGACCAGTGAATGCCGTACCGCATCCTGTCTTCTCCTGTGTTGCGCCCCGTCCCGCGCTCTGTCTCGCCTCCAGATGCACGACACAGGGATCGGGGAGGAGAATATCGCCTGGTATACATCACAGAGATGGGTACAATACAGGGCGGTTGCATAATGTACGATGCCGGACATACCTGCCAGAAGGACGTATTGTGGGCAATACACAAGGTAGGTTGAAGAACGCCATCGGGTACGTTGTGGCGATGAAGGGTCAGGACAGACAGAGAGAAAGAGAGAATTTACAATGAAACTTTGACAAAAGGCTGGGCTCTTGCTTACCACGCAACGCAAAATAGCCTATAGTTACGAAGAAAGAGTCGTATAAGTTAAGTGTGGTCAAGAATTTTGTGAGAGATGGAGATACTGCATATTTGTGGATTAAATGTCAGTAGGCCCAAGTGCTGGTAAAGCAGAGAGAAACAACAGCGACTGTGGACAAAGAAGTGAAACTTAACAGTTCTTCGAGCAGCCGTTCCGAGCCCTCCCGACACCAAAGGGGCAGTACGGGGAATGTACCTCCCCAGCTGGAGGCTCTTGAGAGAGAGAATAAAGAGGAAATTACAGCGAGTTATCATTCATATAGATATATATGTAGCTTCACTTTCTTCTCATTCATGAAGCACAATTAAGAAATTTGCAGTTAACTCCTCTATATCAACTGTTTCATGTGATAATAACCCTTTCATCTTCATTTATGATCACACAGTTTGTAAATGAAAAAGAAAAACTTTCAAACAATATAAAAAGTAGGAATGTAAGTGTAAAAGAGACCATGTAAAGAAGGTAAGGATGAAAGTGTCAATGTCCATATGACCTCAGCAGCACCCAACACCCGTACACAATTCCTCCCGCGTTGATTGTGTCGAAGCCCCGGCCATACTTGGTTGCAGAGCTAATGGGCCTTAGCCTAGTGCCCGGCAACATGTACTGGTCACTCTCAAAGATCTATTGCGGAGGAAATGTTGAATGGCTGTCGGCGCTGGTTGCAGGTCAAGCAGCTGGTTAATAAGTGTGGTGTGGTGTGTGTGACGGAGTGGAAGTGCGGCAGGAAAGCGGGTTATTAGCTGGGCGAAGCTTGGGCCAGCGTTGGTTGAGGAGGAGTAGGTGGTGGGAGCCCTGGAAGTTGGTGAAATGAACTGTAACTTCTCGGGAGAGTATAATTCCAGTTGGATAAGTGTGGGGAGGGGATGGGTGTTCAGCATTTGGTTTATCTGAAGTGTTGGATTCACACTGGGTGGCGGAGTTATCGGAAATTCGCTTGTGGTCGGTGGTTTTCTTCGACGTCCGAGGAACACTTCCAAGGGCGAGTAGTGCTTTGTGGTTGTACGTCGTACATTCATCACATTGTGGCGTGGGTTCGTGAGGCACGGAATGACGAGGGTGTGTGGGATATCACTGCGATGTGGCTAAGAATTTGATGCCCTTTATGCCCAGACGGTCGCATATTGGATGAAAGCTTTATTCAGCGTGTAGGTCAGTGATGTTAGTGGATCTGACACGGTCTGTAATTCAACAACGTGATGTATTTTGGGTTATTTGAGGTTTATGGTGATATCTTGTCAACCTTTGAGGGCCCAGATAGGAGAGAAGAGTTGGCATAAATGATTGTTCTATGTTCTATGGACGATCGTCTATAGACAGTGCCCATTGTTCCGTACCTTTCGCACGGCAACAAGCACTAAACAACCGGCCTCCCAACTCAGTCTGAAACTCCACCCCACCAGATGCACACTCCAGTGAGGTCCAGCTGCGACGCTATTCCTTCTTCGGTGGGGACATCATCACCCATCCATTCAGTCTCACAAACACCGATTCGGCATATTCTCAGACCCTTCATGCCCTCGATGCAGCTGCCAGAATCAACATGCTCTTCAACTGCACTGAACTCTCCCCCTTATAGACTCACACACAACATCACTACACTTTAAGACCTATGGTCCCGCCCGGTGAACGTAGCTGGCTTCCTGATCGCTGAGGGAGCACCATAATGGGAGAAGGGACTCTAGGACAGGAATTTAGTTTACACACACACACACACACACACACACACACACACACACACATATATATATATATATATTCATTTTTTCCGTACATGTTCGCCATTTTTCGCGTGAGCAACGTAGCGTCAAGAACAGCTGACAAAGCCGAAGAGGAAAAAAAAATCCTCACTTGGCTCTCTGCTCTGTTCTTTCTTTTCGAAAGTAATACAGGAATTGATGATTTCCAGCCACCCCATCCCGCCCCTTCTAACCTTTAACGACACGCAGAGAATACGTGGGCAGTATTCTTTCTCCCCTGTTCCCAGGGATAATAGAGAGAGAGAGAGAGAGAGAGAGAGAGAGAGAGAGAGAGAGAGAGAGAGAGAGAGAGAGAGAGAGAGAG
>JAYMFT010315834.1:0-10061 GCA_038088735.1 Panulirus argus | reverse complement strand
TTCCCATTCAAACTCACTCCCCAACTAACTCCTCCCTCAACCCTGCTGAACCTAATAACCTTGCTCTTATTCACGTTTACTCTCAACTTTCTCCTTTCACACACTTTTCCAAACTCAGTCACCAACTTCTGCAGTATCTCAGTCGAATCAGCCACCAGCGCTGTATCATCAGTGAAAAACAATTGACTCACTTCCCAGACCCTCTCATCCCCAACAGGATATTCATACTTGCTCACCGTTATCTATACCCAGTGCTACCCTGCCCCATGCGAAACAGCATCACCACCCCCTGAATCAGCAAGGTAGTGCCAGGAAACATAAAAAAAAAGATAGATAGATAAGCAGGTAGACACATCAGCAAAAGACATTTCTTTTTTAGATTTCTCAAGAGCTCAAATGTTGACCTGAAGTATGTGGGCGTGAAGGCTTTTGCAAGGGTATTCCCAGTTTTAGAGGAAGCTCTTACACGTAGTCACCTGGAGGCTATCCTTGACTGTCTCAATCACTCTGATGCACACCTTCAAGCCAAGACAGTCAAGTTGCTTTGTGCAATGGCCAATTCTCATAATTACCAGGTATATTAAACCCTTTACTGTTTACCTACATTTTTGCCATAATTTCTTAACATAATGCAGATGTTCATTGGTTCCTCTTGTTAATGTTATCATCAATATTCACTCTCCTGATACTATTCTTGCACAATTCACAGACATTAGTCTTCTTGTCATTATTGCATCTATGATCTTTCTTTACTTACTGTCCCAAGTCCATGAATACTGTATATGACTTTTTTATCTATCTAATCTTGTTTTTATCTTTAGACAACTGCATGCTTTACTTTATATCTCTTATGATTTCTTTTAATGTTTTTCATCTTAAAGAGTTACCATAACCTCTCACTATCCTGTCAAGGTATCATTAAACCACAGCATAATGCATTCTTGCCTTACTTTACCTTCCCCTCAAAGCAGGCATCCAGTTGATTTTGTGGATTTATATTTATTTATATTTTCCGGTCTGTGTGTGAGCCTTAACTTTTCTAGGTAGCTTTGAGAGCTTTCCTCCTGCTTTTATGTACAGTCAGTAACAAAAATATCAATGCACAATATGAGTGAAACACTACGACACACGGTCCAACAAATACTGAGAAATTTGTGGCTGGTCTGTTACACATTGGTAGCCTTGATGTCAGGAGGGTGCCCTATTGGCTTCTAGTAACATATCCTGTCAAATATTTAAGGAGTGCTATATGGTTATACAAATGATATATAATGTTATATACGTACTGAGACATTTTGAATTCCACATGGAAGACCATTATATAGTGGGGACCATGTTTCATATTGATGGTTACTATTGGCCTTTCTCTGTGCATCAGTAATGCAACATGTAATCAGCAGTGTCACCTGCTAATTCCTAACACTCAAGTTATCGATTTTCAAGTCATTTTACTATACACCAGACACCACGTTTCAGGTGAACTCACAGCATATGGGAAATGCAGTGTGTGCAAACACGCAAGGTTGAAGATGGATGTAATCACAGTCCATAGATGGTTAATTTTATACCATAATCAATGAATGTAATTTATGATATGATATTCTAGTCTAACAGATTATATTATATTATGTAATAACATATTTATATTATGCTACCTTATACTGTATCACATATTTAAGGAATGAACATACCTTATGAGTCTCATGTTTATTATATCAGTACCTAGTATAAGCTCCTTCTGCTGATATAACATTGCTCAGCCTGTTACACATGGATGCCACTAACGCACTTGTAAAGTCTTGTTCAGATGAACTTTTTGGTATGTTGCCGAATCCACTGTGCTGCTGTGTTTCTGTGAACACCAAACTGGCAAGGAATATCTCAAACACTGTAGCCCTCATTATGGAGGGCTGCAATAGTTCAATGTGTTAATTATGAAGTTTCCATCATGTCTGGCATGACCATAATTTTGGTGGCCAGCAATGACTATGTTAGCTGAAATGCCAGGTGTGATGTGTTCTATGAGTTAAGTAATGAAGCTGTGAACCTTATCTCAGGTTTTGCAACATTTGCTGTGTGGTTCAGACCTGATGTACCAACCACAGCCAGGCATATTAACCCTCCCATAATGTCAGGAGCTGGTCGAATCAATAAAGAAGGCATCAGACCAATTGTGCACTGATACTTTTTTAACTCATTTTATACAGTATGCTTTTAATCAATTTTTTACATTTGCTCTCTGATTTCTTACCACTAAGTTTTCCCATGCATTTTATTTTAGATTTTTCACTCTTTCTTTTCACATTATTATCTGTAATGCTCTCTCTTGGTTCTCTAGTACTTTTTCTCCTTCATTTGACATACCCTTGACTTTCACTCTTGGTGTTCAATTTTTTTTCTCACACATCTTTAATCTCTTAATTCTTACAGAAATTGTATGCATATGAATACAAACTAACCTGTTTTGTTTTTCCCCAGGTTATTTGTACTACGTTACTAGGATTTTCAGGCCAGACAAAAGATGTCACCACACGCAAAGTTATTCTGGGAGAGTTGGCAGACATCATAACCCGACATTGCCAAGACACAATATGGTGTGTGGAGCTCATCTCTCCAATTATTTTAGCCTTACCAGCACCGGATACAAGGCTCACCAATGCTCTTATTCACACACTGGAACAAGGTAGCATTATTATTCATAATTAAAGACACAGTTACATTTGGTAAACTAAGTTAGTTTAACTCCTTGATGCCTCCAGATTGATATTTATGTGAGCTGAGCAATGCCACTACACTGATATTTACACATCATTTTTCGGGCCTCAATTTCACTTCCATGCACTACGCGTAGGTGGTGCCTGAGGTGGTAGTCTGCAGTAATTTCTCCCCAAAGTCATACATCCTCCAACCATGCCAGTCAGAGCACATTTTTCAAAATTTTCTAGGAAGGATATTGAGCATCATTTAACTAGATTTGTCTTTGGATTATATGGAGAGTGATTTTATGGACACCTACTCTTTCAGGAACATATAGGCAGGAGCATTATGTAAAAGTAGTAGGTAGGAATATTAGGCAGGTGCATTAGGTGGAAGTAATCAGTAGGGACATTAGGTAGAAACCTCTGCAAACAGTGCACTGGAGTCGCTCTCTGCCAGTGGCCTGTTAAGGGTGAGACACTAAAGGCTAAGAAGTGGCACTGGGGTTCACTAGTTATGGAGACTCTGTCGCTGTGGCTACCCTCTTGTGGGAGTTCCAGGAGGGAACAGGCATGAGATACAGATAGACAGATACTCTTTCAGCATTAAAAGTTGACCAAGATGAAAGTTTCCTAGCAAAAGTAGAGACAGTGTTGCCAGTCCTTGCCTGACCTTGACATAATTGAGTTGCAGCCAGTGATTTTACAAACTCTTATTCTTTTACTGTTATGAAAAAATTACCACTGAGTGACATGATTACATCAAGGAAAGATTCAATATATAAGATGATACATTATAATAATTAGTACTTTGGTGTAGGTAAAATGAGGCCTTACACTTGCAGTTTTTAGTGAACTGTGCTGAAACATCTATTTAACATCTACATGTTATTACTGTGAAAGTAGAGGATGAAAAGTACTGAGATGTTTTTTCATTTTTATATGAATATCCTTGAAACTGTAAGGGTATATAATTTTTTCTTTGAACAACTTGAAAAATGTGAAATCTAGCAATTGGAAAGAATAACTAGGTGGGACAAAGGGTAAAGTAGTCCATGCCCAGAATAGCCAAAAATTCTATTTTGTCACTGAAAATTTGCATTTCGTTGAGCTAGCATGGGAAAATAACTTAGATAAATGTTGATTATAACACTCTAAGCAAAGGAAAGTGAGCCTGTTAACTATGTTGTTGGTAATACCTTCAAGGTCATTTTGAAACTAACAGAATATTGGTTGCTAGTGATAACTTCAATGTCACTTCGAAGCAGTAACAACAGTAGTGTCCATAAAGCTACCAGCAGTCTCATAGAGTAAACTATTATTGCTTAAGATAATTGTCATACTTTACTTAAGGAAATATCATGCTGCAGCAGACTTACCTTCTTTGAAGTTTTACTAATCTCACAAAGATAATCTATGATTTTTAGATAATGAAAGTCTATATAATGTTTCACTCTACCACTCTACCAGATAGGAGTTAACAGGCTTTGCCTTCAAGCGATTGTTTATATTGAAAGTGAAAAGTTAAGTTCAACATGGCTGTATCATCATCAGTGGACAAAAAGTTATCCTGCTCCTGCTTGACGTGCAACCTCAAAGCTGCAGGAGCCCTATATAAAGTGTCCTGAGGCTGTAAAATTGAATTAATTCTTTCAGAGACTGTTTTGTTGTAAGGTATTTTAAGTATACTATATCCATGTATTGCTTTGGCCTTTATCTGAATATGAGGAAATGCAAAGTGCAATACAAAAAAAGGGGATATGAAGGTAAAAGACTTCCTTTAGCTTAGCATGTAAGATCTGGGAATGTCTGTTGGTCTACTCTCTGAACAATGTTACTGGATTTTAATCTGAGGAATGAGGGAAATGCAAACACTTGAGATCATCAAAAATCTTCTCTGACAGAAAGGGAACTCTTATGACTTTCACTCTTATGCCTTGTTCAGAGTTAAGGAAGCCAAATGATGATTAGTAGTTTTTTTAGTTTGTCAATATTTAGAGGTTTCCCTTAGTATTCAGTGTACATCTAGAAAATTCATAGCATCAGTTCATCTTGCTCATACATATGATGCATGAATGAGTTTCCTCCTATCTAAAACCCTTTCCTTAATTCCACTATAAGAGGAATATCTGATCACTTGACTTAATTTTCTTTTACAGGATTTAGAGACGAGAAAAGTATTAAAGAATCTACTGAAGCATCCCAGGAGTTACTTTTGAAGATATTTAGTCATGATACTCTGTCTGAAACATACATCAACCTCATAGCCTCTATTCTCAATTTACATTATATCAAAGATTCTAAACAAGTATCTAAGTATTTTACAGATTCTTTCCTAGAAAAATTAAAATTCATGAGAAGCTTACAGGAAAGTGACATTGCTATTTTCCATTGCCTTAAGAATATTGGACTGAATGATGAAACAGTTTGTGCAGATATTATAGAATTTTTGCAGCCTTATACATCTAAATACAATACAAATCTATATGTAAGAGAAAAATCAATAGAAATATGCATGTGGCTTGCCAATCCACAGATCAGCTTAAGAATCATTGAAAGACAGAAAAACATTTTAAACCACAAACTAACTCCTGACTTGACGTTAAGTTTTCTTGATTCCTATGTGGTTGAATCACTTAAAAATGGTGCTGTCCCATTTAAGCCATTCAGTGTGGTCATGGCAAATACAAACCTAGAGGAGAAGATTATAAGTGATGTTCAAGAGACACAGTGGAGCGCTGTACACAGCACGGGATCCGACGATGGTCATTCATCAACACCATCTACTGGCACTGGCCTTACTGGTGGTACTAGTCACAGCAGCAACCTCTTTAATAGGTATACACTACTTTTTAAATTTGCATCACACATATATATGAGAGGGACTTAAGCTTTACTTACTTGTCAAGAAAGTTGGATATATATCCAAGAGCAACAAAAGCCAAACCATATAACAAAGCTATCCAGTAAATGTCTGCATAAGGCGTATTAATCAAGAGCTACATATTTACATCAAACACACAGTTGCCTTAGTTGCTCTCTTGTTTCACCTTGTACCAGATCTGTTGTGTCTGGCTTGGTATTATGCTCTACAGTTTCCTCTAGTACTTCACAGGCAGTTCCATATCTGATAGGAAATTCTTACTTTTCCTTGAATACCTCGTGTGCACTCCATTATTAACTTTAGAAGCTACTATGTATATTGATTTCCAAGTTTCAGTTGCACCAAGAGATTTGTGTCTTAATACCTAACCCTTTCAGTGGGCAATTGATTTTCTTTTTGGCATATCTAAGTACACAAAATATAGAAAATTTTGTACAAAACACCAAGATAGTGGATGTGAGCAAATGAGGCTATTCTTCAAGTTTCTGATGCTCCCTCACTAGTGCATGAACAATAACTATAAATATCTTAATCAAGAACTCACCAAAAAGTTCTGTGGGCTGTTTTTATAGAGTACCTTGTAAAAATTGTAATATGTTTGATGGGTAGACTGGTAAGGATCTTTATGTTAGACTTAAGCAACATAAATATAGTTTAAGAGCAGGACAAGAATCAAATACCTTGTTTAATCATTTTAAAATTGATGGGTAGACTGGTAAGGATCTTTATGTTAGACTTGAGCAACATAAATATAGTTTAAGAGCAGGACAAGAATCAAATACCTTGTTTAATCATTTTAAAAACTTTGATCATTATATTGACTAGAGTAATTCCAACTCAGTTGCTAATTCTAACTCCTTTATCACGAGAAATATCATTGAATCTTCTATTATTAAATACACAAAGAATTGTAACAATATTAGTGAAGGTCTATACATATCATTTAAATATATATGCTTGTACTTGTTTATATGTCATCTATACAGACAGGGCTTTATTGACATGAATAAATAAGCAAATATCTTTATTTGCACCCAAAATATCAACTCTCATACCCTATAAAATTGTTTCTTTTATTTTAAAACTAATGGCAGTAGAGTGCCAACAACTGATTCACTACCCACAGGATGTGCATATGTATGATTTTCTTTCCAGCTGAGGCAGTATGCTGCCTGTGATATCTGTTAACACATAGTGAAAACAAACGCACCTGGGATTTCACAGAGGCAGCAAACTTTAATTAGTTATTTGACATTGGAGTAGGGCTGTATTGTCACAACCAAAGGGAGTAGGTTAAGGGTTAAAAGTGAAAGAGTGATTATCTCTATCTTGATGAAAACTTTATCAATTATCATTTGTTTCTTAAAAAGCATTTCATTCTTGAAAGTAAATTATTGTCTTTTGTTATGGACCCTTTTCCTTTAAAAGTATCTTAATGATTACTATATTTTGTAAGAAGCAAAATCCTATGAAAAAATAAGGGAAAGTTAAGAAAATTGAAAACAGAATTTTCCTAATGGGAAGATCCTCTGTTTTATATGGCACTGGGTGGCTTTGTGTCAAGTGCAGCAGGATCTTAAATCCTGTTCTCCCACATCAAAGTCACAGGTGCCAAACTCAGAAGATGAGAAAGACTTTTTGAATCTTAAGAGAGGTCCATTCTTCATCCCATTTACAGATACTGTACTGTCTAGGAATTCTGTGGGATCTATCCACCATTTTATTACTGATTATGGACTGGTTCCTGAAGGAAGTTCATTTGTTCTATTTATTGATGTACTTCATAAAATATATACAGGGTACTTTTCTTTTCCTGATGCATGGCTGTACTCTTTGCAACTTGGTCATGTAAGAAGCTCTTTACTGTAGCCTCCTTACAAATGCAGTACATTTACTTATGTTGAGGAAACTTACATTTAGAATATACAATCTTTCGATCTTTAAGTGTACACAGAACAATTTGTAAATAAAATGTGCTCTACTTGTTAACTTTAGATTTAGAGAAGTGTCAGAGTGATGCTTGTACCATATTTAAAACCTTAGAGCAGCAAGATTAATATATTTATTCAACCAGAACAGTACTGAAGAAATGATGTTAGTGCATCCTACCTGCAAGTAGTACTGTAACATTGCAAGCAAAAAGTCACCTTCATCCAGGATATGTCATCGTCAGTGTATGGAAAAGAGTACAGTGTCATTGAGGGCATTTTTGCTATGTAAGGTGCAGCTCCCAAAGCTGTGGGAGCTTGGCAGAATGCAAATTAGTGGCTGCCTTACCTTTTAAGCTCAGTCTTCCCACTTTGATGAGGCTGAAGTCCTTTTGGCATACTTGTCAAAAACAGGAAATTACCTATGATTAAGGATATATATTTCTACATCTTGATATGTGCCCTGGATGGACTGGGATTCCTATTTTCACAACCTCACTTACCCTCTCTTTCTCTTCTTCAATGTCAGTGAGCAAAGAGGACGAACTTCAATATGGTACCATGCGTGACAGTAATGTCTCCTTAGCTTGAATGTGCTGTTCTTGATAAGACAAGCATGGGTAGCCTTGTTGGATGCTTTGGTAGTTAATCTCTCTTATATAGGTGGGCATCCATTGTTAATGATCATTCCATAGTCTTAACTGATAAGATAGCAAGGCTGAAGTCCCTCAAACTTGCATTAAAGATAAAAAATAAATCCATTGTAGTTGTAACATTTTTTTCGTATTTACAGTATTCTGTATATTATAAGCTTTCAAGCAGACTCTGCCTGCATATGGTTATGCCATGAGTGAAAAGTCACCTTTAGCAAGGCTATATTATTGTTTGTTGACAAGAACAGTCTTGCCAAGAAATTTCTTGCTCTAAAGTAGTTCCGTCATTTCCCTGATACTGGAAGTAGCCACCTTTAGGCTTCAGAAGGCGCTTCAGAGAAAAGGGTCCTAGAGGTATATAATAACGATAATCTTTTAGTATAACATTTAATATTCACTTCACACTTCCTTGTGCAGTCACATTAATCATGACATTGTGGTGCTTGTCATTCGATGACTAATTTAAATTCCTTCTGGCAGTAAAAAAGTAAATTTGTTGTATAACTGCTCATTCATTAGTCTATTTTTGCATTTTCCATAAATTTTGTGATAAAATATTCTTGGGTTTTGTTATGCTATAACTTGTATATGACTGAAAATTCAGGAAAAAAATTTTTCATTTTCAATATAGGAGCACAATTGTAACTAACAAGCAAGTGTGGAGCACTGAAGGTCGTATACATCGCAAGTCTGAAGGGGAAGAATCTGTCAGGTCTCGTATTGACTCATCTTCACAACCAGTTGGTCTTAAAGGAACCCTGCTTGGTGATGAAGAGGAGGAAGAAGATGAGGTGACAGAGGGAAGTGTTGAATTAGCAGATGAAGCACAAGAAGATGATAAACAGGAAGGACTGGAAATACCTGCCATTCAGAGATCACAACTGACTCAAGCACTACTAGCTGGACTAGGAATGACCAGAACAAAATAGCATGCTGTAACATGGTGGTAAGTAACTCAAACTTTCAAAAGAATACTTATTGTCACCGGTAAGATATTCTTCTGAGATCTTTTCTTTGATTACTGGACTCTTGGATTTTACATAAACTTTTCCTATAAGACACACCAGTAATGATAATGTATCAATAAAGGTAAATGATGAGCTGCATGAATCTTAAGCATTATGTAAGAAAAGAAATTATGTAAATGTAACGTTTGTGAATGAGAAGTGAGTTAATGTGTGATATAAGAGTAAACAGATAGGAAATTGAGTTTTCAGAAATTTATTCATTTATAAATTTTTTGTTTCTTGTTTTAGCAAGGTAGCACAAGGAACAATTGAGGAATGTGCTCATTTGCTTATGTCCATTCTCTAGCCATCATGTAGAATACACCAAAACCAGTTTCTAAAATATGAAATAGAAATTAAAATTGATGTATACTTTCAGCAAGGATTGTGGAATGGAAGCGAGAGACAACATTAGGTGTTGAGAAAGACATGGATATAATCAGAACTTTTAGGGGGGAAAAAAAAAAAAAAAAAAAAAAAGCTATCATGTATTGCAACTGCAAGGCTTATTGAGAGTGCTGTAACCCATGCTTTTTCAGAAAATCCTAGATTACTGTTTTTTTCTGTTATTTCTTTCATGATCACTTAAAGTCTGGACGCAGGATGATTATCTGTGGCTGGAGCCTCTGACCGGGGGGGATAGGAAAAAAGACCTAATGTAAGCATACATTGGAATATTATACTATAAATCTAAGCTGTGAGGGGAAATTAGGTGAGGTTTTCTTATGTTCTCTCTCTCTCTCTCTCTCTCTCTCTCTATATATATATATATTCCTGGGGATAGGGGAGAAAGAATACTTCCCACGTATTCCCTGTGTGTCGTAAAAGGCGACTGAAAGGGGAGGGAGCGGGGGGCTGGAAATCCTCCCCTCCAGTTTCTGCTTTTCCAAAAA
>JAYMFT010315823.1:0-10061 GCA_038088735.1 Panulirus argus | reverse complement strand
TATATATGTACGGTGCATATGTGTGCATGTATGTATATATGTGTGTATGCGGGGGGATGGGTTCTTCTTCGTCTGTTCCCTGGCGCTATATCATACTTGATCGCTGTTTCCTGCGTCAGTGAGGTAGCACCAGGAGACAGACGAAGAAAGATCTATCTTCTCACATACAAACATATATACATACATGCACATATATGCTGAATACACATATATACAAATATACATACATATACATATCAACATATACATAAATACATACATATACAGGAAATATATGGGAAGTATTCTTTTACCTCTATTACCAGGAAAGGGATGAAAATAAGATCACACCGAAAAAACAGTACTGGAACAAAAATACCTTCCTTCATTAAGGTTACAAGTACTTTAGAAGTAAATCTGCATATCTGAGCAAATCTGTGATTCTGATGTGCCTTTGACCATTAATTTATTTGTGAATGCTCCTTACCTATTTGGTGGCATTTGTTGAAAGTCTGCAGGCTGAGGACCAGGTTGCCCTAGGGCTGGTTGATGTCCTGGTAGGGGCTGCCCTGGGGCTGGTTGACTATGAATAGGTTGGTTTGATGGTGGCATAGGTCCCATTTGCTGCTGGGATGTTGGACCAGGTGCAGAGCCAGGCAAAGAGGAAGGAGGCATGTTGGAGAAAGGGACAGGCCCAACTGGAGCACCAGGTGGTGGTGGACCCATGTAAGAAGCATATTGACCAGGAGCTCCATATAACTGAAAAAATCAAAACATGAGTATTATTGGACTCTGCTTGCTTTTGATTACACCATAAGTAAAAAGTCATCTTTGACAAGGTTTCATCATTGCAAATAAATCTTGGTCTAAGACTTCTCACTCTAAAGGAGTCTAACCTTTTCTTGCTACTGATTATATTGCAGCCTTGAAGTTGCAGGAATAATAATAATAATAATAATATCATCTCAACTATAAAGGAGGAGAGAGGTGGAGGAGTGTAGGAACAAAATCAAGAACTAGCGAAGTTAACATAAAAATAGCAATGAGGGAAGGAAAATGGACAAAGAAGGACGAAAGAGCAGAAATGATGTGAATTTTCCCAGAGGCAAGGATAGGGGAAGTGAAGTGTTAGTGCAACATACTTTTCGGTAACTTGCACAAACACATATCAGCATGCATCTTTATTTGAAGTTACATGACCATAAATCAAATACGAACTGAGAAAAAACTGCCTAAGCTTAAACAAGATCTTGAACTTTGCCCTAAAATCAGAGTCACCAATGATCAGAGGAGTCTAATTTTGTGGAATGATGAAGTACTTACCACAAAACTGCATATGAATTCATATGCCTTTACATCAAATACTGAGTGAGGTAGACTTAGCCAGACCTGATAATTAAACAAGGTGTGGATGCATGAGCATACTCTGGCACAAATGTGGATGCCAAAGGTACTCTAATAGTTCTTTTCTACTTCTGTAAACTGATTGCCATAATGAGCTCATTAATTAGAAAAATATTTCTATGCTAAGACAAACTTATCATCTTTCACCATTTCTAGGAAAAAATCTGCATTATCAAATTACCATGCAAATCTATGGAATTACGTGCTCTAAATCTAATCAGTTTGCCATTTCCTACATCATAAGGATGAAGTTTCAGTCATGTATTGCTCTGAGGGTATTGTACTAATAAGAATATGTCTCTAGAGACATATTCAGATACAGGGGTAACAATATAACGTCCTACAGGCATTATGTATAGAGGTGGAACATAGCTTCATGATCAGTCATGCATTTTCACATTCTAAATTATACTTAAAGCATAGTGCTGGTTTCCTGGGTCGTCTACAATTTTTCCTTTATTTTCTTACTTTCTTTTCACAATTTCCCTTTTCTACTTCCCTTTTTGAGTTACTTGGTTTGGTTTTTTGTTGTTCTTTACTCATAGCAGCATATCATTCCCATGGTGAAGAAGGGTGAAACTATTTCATTAATTTGACAAACTAAAAAGAATATCTTTTCAGCAAATCTACTGAAAAATGCTACTGATGAATGAAGATAGTCAAATGAAATATGCATGAAAATTTGTCATGTCTTGCCATATTTAGCAAGTATGTAGACAATCATCAATTTGCTGTGAAAACTATTAAAATATACACCTATCCCTCACTATGACAGGGTTTATGTTCTACAAAAACCCCTCAAAGAGATACTAAATACAGTTAACCAATAAACATGAAGAAAAATAGGACGCGTGCGGTAGCTTCATGGTCAGCACTGGCTAATTCTCCCGTTACCTTTATGTTAAGTATCTTCTGACATAGGATAATCTTACCTGGCCATCTTTTACTTGTTTGAAATGGCTCTGACTTAGCTACATTGTCTTCTTTACATATACACTCATAAATCCTCAGAGCTTTAGACCTGAGCTGAAGGTTAATACTACTAAGGATATCTTTTTTTATATCATGCTCCATTTATAACGATATCAATTTCTCCATCTTGTCCATTAGTGGATTTCTAATCCTTGTGGTTACCTTGGCAGACATTGGAGTAGAGTGGACCACAGCTCTCTAAATTTTGTATGCATTCTTCTTTATGATGTGGATTGTAGTCATCCAGGATGTAAACATGCCCAAGCAATGATGCTCCCTCATCAGTATCAATGCATTGTAAGATTTTTAGCTTTGTTTCTATGGTCAAAGAGGTTCTCTTATTAATGTTTAACTGCTCGTTCTGGGGGTAGATGTTGCTGGACATTTGGATGCCATATACACAAACACAGTAGGTTGCAGGAAAATCACATCAGCAGGTATACCTAAATTGCACAAACAACACAGATCCACACACAATGGTGGTAACTGCAAAACTGACCTGCTAACGGGAAGGTAGCGTGCTCCACCAATAACACACACTTACTCCAACAACCAACCCTCATGGAGGTTTTGGTGCACCTTCTACCACACACATCCACATTGTAGCAAATTTTGACTGCATAAAATGAGGGACTGGTAGAAGTAGGTTCCTCACATAATAGCAAAATCACATTTAGTGATCCTGCATAAAGCAAGGACTCAGTGTACTTTAGGAATTCCTCACATGATAGCAAAATCACATTTAATGATCCTGCATAAAGAGAGAAGTCGGTGTACTTTAGGAATGGAAAATCAAATGTATATTTTAAGAAACCCAAATGTTTATCATCTATGTACTGTATTACAAACTGTAAAATGTTACCTGCTGAGGTGGCATGCCTGGTGTAGGTGAATGTGCATAACCTGTCATCTGACCAGGAGCACCAACTGGATTTTTAGGTATTGGGTAGTACCCACCCACTGTGGGTGGCATATCACGCATAAGCTGGAACAAAAAGTGTTACATTGTATTAGATGGCAATTTATTTGTTAAGCTCACATAATTGGTCAATTGAAATATCTATTTCATGGAATGAAGATGCTGCAAATTAGCTGAATTGCTGAAATACAGGGAATTCAAAATTCCTCATACAGTATCACCATACCAGCAGCAAAATTACTCAAACTTGAAAATACAATAATACCAATGTAAATTACAGTGCACAGTAAAAAAAAAAAAAAAAAAAAAAAAAAAAAAAAAAAAAAAAATGGGGGGGGGGGGGTTCTAACCAGAAAGTCTTTTCATAATATGAATATCTGCTCTTCCTGCAATCAATATCTCCTTCCCCAAATCTATAGAAAAAACCATCTATGCTTCTTTCTTGGGTCTAATCATCCTCATTTGGAAAAAAATAAAAATTGCAGATCCTTAACCACCATGATACACTGGGACCCAGGGGTGAAGTGTGAACTTCTCATGCTGAACATTCATGCAGATGATTAAAGCCCTAAAAGGACCTTAAATTTCAGTGTAAACAATATGATGCCCCAAATGTGTAAATGAAAGTATATAATCATGAAATTAAAGCTGTATGAATCAAACGATTTTTGAGCAGTTCTTCTAATAAGTTTGGCTAGAACAGAATGAGTAAGACTATATACCTCCCTCTCCTAACCAGTTGAGAACACTGGCAAAAAAAAAAAAAAAAAAAAAAAAAAAAAAAAAAAAAAAAAGGTGCTGGAAGGTGCTGCGATCTTGATATACTGTACATTCTTTAATTATACTAATATCACCATTTCTGGAGACTCTTTTGCCATGGCCATCCCCCTGAGGGAGTTCCTAGAGAGAATGGGCATCAGAGATAAAAACAGACAGAGAGATAAACAATAAACTTACCTGGTGATACAAGCCTAGGGCATCAACTAGATCTGTGCTAATTCGCGCCAGCTGTGCATGTTTACGGTCAATCTGTTCTAGTTCAGCATCGATTGTCGGAGCCATGGCATTTACTTGTTCTGAGCAGAGTAAATATAAGCTAGTAAATACTCTTTATGTAAATAAGCACAATGAGCTTGGAGAAAATAAATTTTTATTTTTCAAAACAATTCCTTTACTCTTTTCTGTTGTTAAAAAGAATGAGATTCTATGAAAAGGGATACAGCTGATAACTCAAGAAATGCTACCATTCCAAATACAGTATGTTACCTTCCCTAAACAATCAGATATAAAAAAATTCAATCAGATCAAGGGTAAGGACCATATTACTGAAGAAAACTAACCTTCAAGAACAGCAAGTTCGGGAGGATCTGGTCGTTCCCCCGTGGGATCGGCTTCATGCAAGACATGTAACAGTCTGTCAATCTTGTCCTCTTCTATTTCTCCTGTTACCTCAATTGGCTCTAAATTGGCTTCACTTCCTGCCCCTTCTACTTCTGTAACCTCAACACACTCTGAGAATGAAACTCGCTTTCCACTCTCCACCCCTGAGAACATTTAAGGCAAGATACAAAATGAGACAAAAGGTAAGAGTTACATGTAAGCCTACAGCATATCATTAATGAAGTCCAACCTAATAAGACACACCAACTCCAGTAGCAGGGAAATCTTAGCCTCCTTTGGAATGAGATGTTCTTTGATGAGATTGTACTCCCATACCAGTACTACCCGCCTGTGTATTGGGAGGGTAAGTGACATCTGCTTAGTGTGCCAGCTCTTCAGTGGATGTCAAGTTGCACTACTCTGACCTAGGTAGCTGCCTTTTCTTTCTGCCTCACTAACATGTGAGCTACTAGTATTCTGTTCACAAATGTACAATCTCTCCTTGCCATCCATAACAATTGACAACACTTAACTCACATAGATCATTCTTCATAACTTTAGATTTTCCTGCGGTGAGCACTATGTGCTTGCCCTAACTTTTGGCAAAATATAGGAGCACTTGATAGAAATGGAAGGTAGGAACATTTCGGTAGGAGCATTAGGGAGAAATTATAGGTTGTAGTAGTTGGAAAGAGCATAGATAGAAGTAGTCAGTAGGAACATTAGGTAGGAGCCTCAGCAAACACTGCACTAGAGCTGCCCTTTTCCAGTGGCCTGTTAAGGGTGAGGCACTAAAGGCTAAGAAGTAGCACTGGAGTTCACTAGTTATGGAGACTCTACTGCCATGGCCACCCCTTTGAGGGAGTTCCAATTGGAATGGGCATCAGAGATATTGATAGACAGAAAGATTGTACTCCTAATGACACAGCCTTACCAAAGGTGACTTTTCACTCGTGGTGTAACTTAAAGCAGGTGAGTCTGGTAACTCCTCTAGATATGGTTTGGGTAGGATGGTCCTAGTGCTGCTGCATAAAACCGAGTGCTTATAAATTCTAATCCAAACAAATGCCACCCTTATGCCAGAGAAATCCCAAACATACTCATGAAACACTATTAGAAATCAGCCAAAAACCAACCACATCCCAAAACAGGAAAGTCTTTTACTTATTTATAATTACCACAGGACTCCTTTTCTGAAAGGGTCCTAGTGTTATTCAGGACCCCTTTTCCTGGGAACCCTACAGCCTAAGGCTGCACTACACTCAGAAGCAGTGATAAGATCTTTGACAAGGCTGTACTCTGTTTCGTCAACTGACAACAATAAACCCTATTTAAGGGATAATAAGAAAATTTAAAATTCTCTTTGAGCCCATAGGGTTCTATCCAAGATGAGAAACAACGCGAATCACACAGCATCATACTTACGTGTTGGTTCTGACTCAGAAGTGAGATTCAGGGTAACAAAATTTGCAGGAAAAAGTCCTTCTCCTCTGTGATTGCTTCCCTTCCACCAGTTTGGATCACTACTGTCCTGAACCAGAACTGCCGAAGATGATACAATCATTAAAGATCACCTACAAAGATGTCAAAAAATAATTAAAAAGAGAAGAATAAAAATCTAGAAAAATGAAGGTGAAGATACCAAAGAGAGAATTAAAAGCCTGGCAAGCTGCTAAATTTATGAGGAAAGTAACCAAAATACTTTTCAAGTCAAGAAATTGATTTATGCAATCTAAATGAAGACTGAAGGCCATGTGCTTGGCAGTCCCTTCCAGTCAAGGCAGCTGGACCATAAAATTTTTCAAACCACCCAAAAAATTATGCACTATTGATAGGCCAACCAATCAGGGCCAATAAAGATTTGAGAATAAGTCTTCACTCCCCAACATTACATATGTACAATGAGGTCCTGTGCAACTCACAACCTGTATGCTGAGACAAAAAGCCAGATAAAAAAAGCTTAACACAAAACAATTTGGCCCATGGTCATGATGCATCAGTTTCATTGTATGCATCATTTAAGCTACTACAACAGTGCAGGTGACATAAAACTATATTTTGCAATCATTAGAGCTTAAAAGACATATGCTTCTTTACAGCTTGAAATACTTTTGCAAAATCAGGATGATAGCTCTAGATAGGGAAAGGTGAAAACTAATCATACAGTACCTGCAGAAAGTCTGAGGAATAGGTTTAAAAAAAACTTTCATTTCCCTGTTGTGGCATGGAGTCAGTGAGGTTTCTGCAGTAATCAAGCTCAATTCTGTTCAACCAGATGTCTCTGATGGCTTCAAGAGGTGAGAAATTGAGGAAGTGTTCCTTTCATGAAACTTAAGCTTCATGTGACACCACAGCTGCTCAATGGGATTCAGGTCTGAAACCAATGAGGAACATTCACCTGCTTGTCTGACAACCATTTCATGACCTTCTTTGCCTTGTGACATGGTGCACAGTCTTGCATAAAGAAGTTGCAGCCATGGATCTCATAAAAATTCATCATGTGGTTGTGAGAAACTTCAATGTAGCAGTCTCCATTCATTGTGATGTTCTTGGGAAGCACATAAAATCCCCCACGCCCTAACTCTCCAATGAAGCAACCCCAAACCATACTCCAATGTTTAGCATGCCTCAAATAAAAAAACGACACTCATACAGCACATCAGGAACTAGCAATTACAAGGCACTATATCAGTGCTGATGAAACATGTACTTTACATTGCTCTCCATAATCACTGTAATGTATATTGCAGACAAAACTGTCTGGCTGTCAACCATCACAAAATACCCTAAATGCACAAGATCCTGGTGGAGGATTAATAACCTAATTCTCTTTTCAGTTGTTCTTAAGCTGTAATCCACTCCAAAGCATGAAGGCGTTTGTAAGATAGTAGGTATATCTTTTGGGGTAGTTTAACTATCTATCTCATGGTCCAGTTGCTTATATGAGTTAGGGGTATTAAACATATCTTTCAAAATATATATTGAGCAAAAACTAAACACATAAATCACAAGATGTAAAAAGGATTGCTGAAGGATATGTTACATTTGAAAAAATGAAACATGCAACATTCACTTAAAATAACCAAACTTAAATAAAAGTCTCACTGCATGCAAGCAGTTAAGACTGATTTTTTCAGAAGCAAATCTGGAATTAAGTGAGCAGTTCTTACGGTGAAAAAATAAAGAAATTTTATCGTGGTATGTATATGTGAAAAGAAAGAAAAGAATGACAGAGAGTAAGAATGATTAAAAAAGTGCACCTCAATAATCTGTCTGGACACAGCTACGTAGGATGAACAAAAGTAGGGAGGATGAGTGAAGGAGTATGTGTGGAAAGGGGGTAGTCTGGATATGTGTACAATAGATTCTATAGAGGACATCTACCCATAAATATGAGACATGGATTAAAGATTAAAGAGAAATATAAGAATCTGGTTACATAATTCCCTTAAAATAAAAACATTTTACCAATCTCTCCAGCCTTAAAAGTGAGTTCGTTGTCTTCAGCTGCTTCAAAATCATATAGTGCTCGAGCTTTCTGAGCCTCTTTCGCTGGTGATGAACTGGTGGTTATGGGTGAGGAGTCTGTGTCTGCACTCAGGGCAGCTGTGGCAGAGGAGTATAGACTGGTAGAAACAGGACGAGAGGATGACTGAGAGCCAGAGGTACTGTTCCCTCCAGATTCCTGCAGGGACAGCTGAATTGCTCGAGCTATATCATCTTCTTCTTGTTTGCTGTTAACTACGTTAGGATCAGTGCTGTACTTCGGTGTTGATTTTTTTGGCTGAAATATAAAGCAGTAGCTATAAAGTAGACAACCATTATTTACATATCATAATCATAGACCAACAGGAACTCTTTTATGTGGCTACTTTATCTCTGAGGCTATACTCCATGCAGAAGCAGGAAAGATGGACTCCCCTGGGGTAAAATGGTCCTTAGAAAGACTGTACTCCTATCCATCCACTGATGACAGAACTGCATTGCTGAAGGTGACTTCTTGCTCATGGTATTACCATTACCATGCAAAGTCTTACACTATGCTATGAAACATAATCCTTAAATCACTGCAAATTAGATTTACAATGTCCATTACAGTTGAATAACACAATACCACTGTACAATATAAAAACACATAAAATTACATCACTGTATATCTACACTCATTCCTCAGTAGTTGATGTTATTCAAGGGTTTCATCTTTAAAAATTGGAAATTTGAATTCTGATTGATAACAACATAAACTGACATGTTTTGATAACAGCTCTGTTCCAAATTCAGTGGAGGTGGATCAGGTACACAAGGCCTCAGTAAAATCACTCAACCCACTCTTTTTGCAACATCAACCTATGTCCAGCACAACAGAGTGAAACATAAACATCCATACTTATAAAAGTGCTTCTGAATTTTTCACTTTACACACTTAGTGGATTCATCAATCAATACCATGGACTACAGTCATTCCAATTCCATACACAAGTGCCTCCTTTATATCTGATCCCCAGTCATCCCTAAAATATTTCAATCTGAAATATCTTGAGCCCAATCAAATATCTTACTACTTCTACCCATCTCTTTAATGGTCTACCTCCCCTTGTCTCTTCTACCTGCAGACTACTTAAATATATTTCCTTGACCAGCCCATAATGTGTCCAACCTTTAACATAACCAAACCATCCAAATATAATCATTGATGTGACCCTTCTTATCACTTCTTCATACAACAAAACCCTTTCACATCTTCATTTCATTTATCCTTTATTTACATCTCTACTACACAAATCATCCATCTCAACTGCTCTAACATTTATAACTATATACACTTGGAATTCACATCATTAAATAACAGTGGGATGAATACTTTTTCCTGCAAGCTCCTTGGACAATTCATGCTTACATATTTTTTCCAATGACCAGAGCTTTCAATGCATCCCACATTTTTTCCCCACGTATGACTGTTCTTTCAACGTCTGCATCCCACACTTTTTCCCCATGCATGACTATTCTTTCAATGTCAGTTTCCTCTATTACCCTTACTTAATTTCACCGCCACATACTAATAGTCATCCACAACTTCCAGTTCTTCACCATTCAAACAGATTGTACAATCAGACCATCCTTCTTTTTCAGAAAGTAATATCTAACTTTTATTCATATCTCCTTTCAGCATTTTCCTTCAACATACATCATCTAAATGAGCTAACAACAGTCATCTTCATATAACAACTGTGACAGCCTTCACCTTGTTTTCTCTGTGGTTAATGATCACATCAAAATCACTCTCATCTCATTTATTTTATTCTATTATACTTGATCGCTGTTTCCCGCGGCAGCGAGGTAGCGCTAGGAAACAGACGAAGAAAAACCCATCCCCACGCATACACACATATATACATACATGCACACA
>JAYMFT010315812.1:0-10062 GCA_038088735.1 Panulirus argus | reverse complement strand
ATATATATATATATATATATATATATATATATATGTGTGTGTGTGTGTGTGTGTGTGTGTGTGTGTGTGTGTGTATGGGAAGTATTCTTTCTCCTCTAACCCCAAAATATACCAATGATAATTTCATCATTCATCATACTGGTTGTATACGATGAGAAAAAATGAAGATAATCACTGTAACCTCACTACCAACTGCAGGCAAACCAAACCTTTCACTTTTTTTTTCTTCAATTAACATATAATAAAATAATATATATAAATTCCAGTTGCTCGGGAAATATAGGCGAGGTTTTCATTTTCATTTCACTCGCTCCAACCCCTCATTTTCGCATGGTGATCATAGCCCTTCCTAATAAATTATTTACGTACGGGAAAAAAAAGTGTTCATTGGAATTTGTTCTGTGCTTGTTACGTGTCATAAGTCGGCAAGCAGAACGAAAAAAAAAAAGAAAGCATAGCCTAACTTAAGCTTAATGTGTGTGCCAATAAATTCCAATTGTGCTTTACGGAACAATAACCACATTGTAACGAATAGTGCTGCAAGTCCCGCTCCCTCAGACGAAATCACTACCACTCCCAAATTAAAAGGCTATTTCTGTGATGTCCCTACAGTAAAACTCGCACTGGTAAGGTATACACGCGTCATAATATTGGTATATATCAAGGTATGAATATTTACCCGAAAGCGGGTAAGCAGTTGTACGGTAATGATAAAGGACATGCCTCCGGAATAATGCGGAAGACTAAGGCACAGTTGTTAAGTTAACGTTAGATTAACTCTCGGGTCGCAGTGAGTAAAAACTGGAAGGTGAGGCGCAAACACTCGACCTGTTTACAAAGAACGGCAAGAGTGCATTGACAGCCTAGCCTAGCTAAGTAGCCAGTCGGTTAACTTTCGTTCCCAGCGGGTACGAGTTCAATGACATCATACAAAATATCTTTATATCATAGGGACCTATAGGGTGCCATAAAACTATATGAAATTGCTTGTATTTACCTAAAAAATTATGAGGATAACATGAAAAGTATTATTTAAATTGAAATGCTTCGTCTAAGCGCAGCACTGGTACAGTTTGAGAAATGACTGTGTACTGTGACAATACACAAATATTGTTTAACTTCTTCTCTTTCCGTAAACCTGGACAATTTCAGAACTATTCGCCAAAGAAAAAAAAAAAAGGAAGAATGATTGTACACTTCCCTGAACAGGAAGAAGTGAAGCATCTTACAGAATTGTCATGCAATATACAGTTCTATTCTACGGTATATATTTTTTGTTATTGAAATATACCTAAAGCTTTCACATGGCTTTAAAATTGAGGTAAACTCCCAAAACAATTCAACTAAATACAAACGAATGTGTGTGTGTGTGTGTGTGTGTGTGTGTAAAGAGAGAACGATATCTGGGAAGGCAAAAATAGGTATGCTTGAAGGTATAGTAATCCTAATAATATTATTTGGACGCAAGGCATGTGCTACAGGTAACGTTGTGCGGAGGGTGGATGTTTTGGTAATGAAATGTTTTAGAACAATATGTGGTGTGGGCTGGTTTGATTTAGTAAATAATGGAAGGGCAAGAGAGAGATGTGTGGTAATAGAAAAAGTGTGTGATTGAGAGAGAAGAAGAGGGTGTACTGAAATGGTGTGGACATATGGAGAGGAAGAGTGAGGAAAGGTTGACAAAGAAGCTACATGTTGTCAGACAGAAGTGGAGGTAAATCGTAGAACGAGGAGACCAAACTGGAGATGGAAGGATGGAGTGAAAAAGATTTTGAGCGATCGGAGCCTGAATACGCTGGAGAGTAAAAGGTGTGCACGGGATAGAGTGAAATGGAATGATATGGTATACAGGGGTCGACGTGCTGTCAGTGAACTGAACCAGGGTATGTGAAGCGCCCGGGTTAAACCATGGAAAGGTATGTGGAGCCTGGTTGTAGATAGGTAGCTGTGGTTTTGGTGCATTATAATGACATATAGAAAATGGGTGTGAGCAAAGATGGTCTTTCTTCGTTTGCTGCTCCCGCTGTCTCACGAACGCGGAAATGGGGATCAAGTATAAAAGAAAAAGAAGAAAGCTTTTCTATGTTTGTGTTTGCTGAAGGAAATTGTTCTGTGCCACATCTGTCAGTGGCAGGAACTTCCGCTATGCCCAAGACGTGGACACCAATTCCCAAGTTTTCTGTGTCATTAACGTGGACACCAATTTCCCCGTTTTCTTTGTCATGAGCAGCAATGTCCCGTGTTCGTTTCAGAGCAATGTACAGTGCAAGTTTGCTTAGAAAGCTTTATCTAATTGGCCATAACATAGGCAAACCGCCGTTAATGATCCCCTAGAGGGACTAGTGGTCTCAGTTAAAGTGTCATGTTAGTGGATGCGTTTCAGTTGATGTTTCATGTTACTGTGAGGCTTTAGTTAATGTGTCATGTCACCGAAAACCTTACTTTATTTGTCATGCCACTGTTGGAGTCTTACTGAAAGTGTTATGTCTCTGTTTGGACCATACTTGACGTGTCAAGTTACTGTAAATCCCTTAGTTAATGTATCACGTCATTGGTATGGGCTTAGGTAATGTCATGTCACTGAATGGGCCTCGGGTAATAAGCCATTTCACTGGCAAGGTATTAGGTAAATGTCATATCACGTAGGTGTTCAATAATGTATCATTTCAATGGACAAGCCTTAATTAATGTGACACGTTACTGGAAAGGCCTTAGTTAATGTGTTATGTTAATTGCAAGACTTTAGTTAATGCGTCATGTCACTAGGAAGACCTTAATTAATGTCTCATGTCACTAGGAAGACCTTAGTTAATGTGTCGCGTCACTAGGAAGACCTTAGTTGTGTTATGCCGCTTGGAAGACCTTATTTAATGTGTTATGTCACTAGGAAGACCTTAGTTAATGTGTCATGTCACTAGAAAGACCTTAGTTAATGTGTCGTGTCGCTAGGAAGACCTTAGTTAATGTGTCATGTCGCTAGGAAGACCTTAGTTAATGTGCCACGTCACTAGGAAGACCTTAGTTAATGTGTCATGTCACTGGAAAAGACCTTAGTTAATGTGTCGTGTTGCTAGGAAGACCATAGTTAATGTGTCATGTCATTACGAAGACCTTACTTAATGTTTCATGTCACTATGAATACCTTACTTAATGTGTCATGTCACAACGAAGACCGTAATTAATGTCATGTCACGACAAAGACCTCAGTTAATGTGTAATGTCACTTGAAAGGCCTTAAATGTCCCATGTCACTGGCTTTCAGTTAATGAGTCGTCACCGGAAAGGTCCTGAGTAATTTGTCATGTCACTGGTAAGACATTAATCTAGAGTTAATGACCCAGGACACTGGCAGGGCCAGTTAATGGCACATGTCATTGTCCATAAATGTCTCTTATTTTTGCCCGAGGCAGTTAATGTTCCGTGATTGTAGTCGAAGCAGTAAATGGCTGGGCTATTGAGAGGGAGTGTAAATATTTGATGTCAGCGGCAGAGGCAAAAAAAAAAAAAAAGGAAAAAAAAGGGTAATGGGGGGGGGGAGAGCAGGCCCATTGTGAGGGAGTGTAAATGCTTTGTCGTCAGCTGCAGACAGTGTAAATGATTCGTACTGATACCGTATTGTGGACAGTATGGGGGATTCAAAGCCGGTGGGGAAGGGAGGAAATATAGTTAATGTTACAGTGAGCGGCAGTTAAGAGTTCTCTGTCAGAGGCAGTCACAGCCGATGTAACTCGCACGCTCGCTCACACAGACAAACAAACAGCCTCAAAACAGTTGTACCTACACAGTGCCTACATCCTGACTACTTACGTCACACTAAGAAATCGGTTCTCATTTCACGAGAAACCTAGTAAGACAAAAAAGTGTCTCATAATAATAGAGGACAAACCAAGGAAAACAAAAACTGTTTTACATGAATGGCGTTCGGTTCTTGTTAAGCTCAGAGATGAACTATATACACGGGTACGTGTCCTAGAGAGAAATATAAATAATCCTTTTGTGAGGTAAATATATCAGCCACAGGCTGAGTGCCATGATGGACCTTACGGAGAAGCGAGGACCTTCCTTGAGTCTCACGTTAGCCTAAACCTGTAGTCAATACGGTGTGTGTGTGTGTGTGTGTGTGTGTGTGTGTGTTTCCCCCGATTGCCCTGCCGCAGTCCAGCAACAGAGGCGTGAAAGATACGAACAAACTAACAATCTTGACGTGAGGTGTATCTGAGTGATGTCCTGTTTATCGCATCCGAACTAAGAATTACATTCAAATTCTTGTAATTTAATGTGTAACTGTAAATATACAACCGTGATGATTACAATGAGGGTTCGTCAACGGCCTGTTGGGGATTTGCCTCGAGAGTGCGTTAGGTGATTTTCCATTATTATTTTTCTTTTTCAGGTGATTTCAGGGAACGGGGCTTCCGGACCTCAGCCACGCCTCGCGTACCGCAGTAGTAGTAGTAGTAGTAGCCTGGTTCCCCCCTTGTCTAATCCTGCCCTGCCTTGCACCACCCTCCGCTACACTGCGACATGGAGGCCACACCCCCCTGACCACGCCCCCCTCCACTACCCCCCCCCCATGCCTCCCCCACCACCAGCACCTCTTCCTCCCCTCCCCTCCACCCTATCTCTCCCTCCCTCTCCTCCAGCGGCCACGCCCCTCCTTTCTGTTTAAAAAGGTACCGATCGACCCGAACCCATTGTGCCTGTGCTCAAGGGATGTACACATTCCACACTGTAGCAAGTCTTTCCTGAGTGTTGTACCAACTAGTTGCTTTGTGCACTTTGGGCATCTTCTGAACGATGGGCGAGTACACAGCTGAGCTCTGTCTGCGAATCGGGACATGACGATGTCATGTATTTCTCAACAAGAAGTCCGCGGCCGGTGTGCAATCTTCTCTACGATTTCTCTTTTGCAATCACTCTCCATCCGTCTGCCTCCTTCAGAAAGCAACATGTCTCGCTACCCAACGAAAACGGATTTCTTTCTCCTGCCCGCCGGCTAAATGCTCCTCTTTTTTTTTTTTCGGCCTGTTCGTCCCATCCTTAGCTTTAACGCTCCCTACTCCAAATTACTCTTAGCCATCTCTTCCCTCTGTCCTATCCCTGATCTAACCCTTGAAGCAGCCAGATCTAGCAAGCCTTTGGCCGCCCAGAAGCTAGATCTAGCAAACCTTTGACTGCCCAGAAGCTAGATCTAGCAAGCCTTTGACGGCCCAGCAGCTAGATCTAGCGAGCCTCTGACAGCCCTAAAGGTAGAACTAGCAAGCTTTTGACATCCCGTTAATGGGTTAACGCAGTTATACCCCAATACATTACATAACCAACATCCCACCACCAACATTGTTAGCGACGGAAGCCTTACAGCTTCTGTGCTCCTGCTCTTGCTAGGTGTCTCCTTGACCCAGTACCACACAGTTGCCGCTTTGACCTAGTACCACACAAACTTATACACCAGCTCTCGCTCTGACCCAGTATCATATATACGTATACACCAGCACCTCGCTCTGACCCAGTTCCATACATACGTATACACTAGCTCTCGCTCTGACCCAGTACCACACATACAAACCAGCTGCCGCTTTCATCCAGTACCACACAGATGACCCAGTACCACACGCACCAGCTGCCGCTCTTGATCCAGTACCACACACACACACACACACACACACACACACCATATGAAAAAGGGGAGGGATGGGATAAACAGGACCCCTTCGTCGTAAACAGGAGAACAATACAGGGCAGAATTCCCTCTAACTTTCATTACCATTATAATTACGGACCAGGTGTTGATTAATGGCATTATCATGATAATTAGGGTAGGGTATTGATTAATGGCGCTTAGAGCTATGCCTTCATTACAGATCCTGCGCACAGCTCTGGTAGTAACATAACGGCCAACCTTTCAGCTTGAACTGTCGAATTCCGATCTCATTCTTCTATCATGGCAAAAATATCCAATCCTCTCAACCTTCCTCCTTGGAAAAAAATCATGATGAAATAAAAAATCATCTGCATATATATATATATATATATATATATATATATATATATATATATCCTAGCCTGATTCAGGTACTCATTAAGATGAAAAAGAAAAGCGATTTAATGTTTATATAATAACATCATAAATACAATAAAGTTCCATGCTCATAAAGCCACATAAGTCTGCTTGTCTGATAAAAAAGGTCTAAATTTCGTTTTTAATAACTGTAACAAGAAAAACATGCGTCTTGTCTGAAATGTAAACCGGTCATTGAGTGTCCAAGGTTTGAATACACTTCTCTTCAGTTTTACTCGTTCTTAAGGAGACTTAAGACCCGCTTTGTGTCTGTCCTACACTACGAGGAACATTTCATAACTTCATGTACATGAATGATTACTCAGGTGCTGGTACACATAAAATATGAATCCCTCGTTTTACTGTGTACGAGGTTCGAGTACTTAATGCTTCAGTCGGGAAAGGATAGGCTCGAAGATACCGTGCGGCCAGCTTTAGTGTCTCGTTATACCAGCGAGTCAAATGATGTTTAGTCGGCTACTCGCTGGTAACATCAACCAGCTGATATGAAACTTTTAACGACCCCAAGGTCAGCTACTACCTCTCAACACAAGATATGAAGCGTTCGGTGTGTGACGAAAGAACTGTTATTATATTGGTCCCGAGAACCGAAAGGGAATCGACGAATACGATACATGGATACATCCTCCGAAGCTCCATCCTGCGAGTAAGGATATGTCGATGAGGGAGGAAAGGAAACGCGAAATGAACATGAACACGACTGATTTTATTTGTGCCTGTAAAACCCCAGCAAATTTGTTGTGCACCCCATGTTCATCCTGTGAACGGTAGAGCAAAAGAATGACAGAAGCAACAGAGGGTCTTAATCAGACCCCAGTGGCTTAATATTACACAGTGGATTCATTGCAGATGTTTCATTACATAAATTACTTAGTTTCATATGTTAAGTTTTACCGACTAGATGCATAAAGTGGATACAAACTTAAAATTTCAGGTATCGTTATTAACAATAACGTGTTGTGACATTTTTTGCTGGGTTTATTTAGACGTATCCCTAAAAGACTACATTTTTTTCACATTTTAATACACAGTGCTCCAGTTTGTGTCCACATCTGTAGCCACTAACATTGCAATTCACGTGTTAAACATCTCCAGATCGGCCAAACGCCAATCGGACCTATAGCTTAGCATTAGTCTAGTAATTACAACTTGTAATCTGCTGATCTTATTACTTTCTCCATATACATGTTTTACATAACATATCACTGTAATGTAAAATATTTCTACCTATGCAAGTTGTGAAGATAATCATAAGATAATCATGGATAATTAAACTGTCTGTGGCAGTGATTTCTACCAGCTCAAGAGCGATAAGTATAGCGAACAATTCAGTTTGTAGGGTAAATGCCCAAGCCCAACTGTTTGTTCTAACATTTTTCTCTAATCTATTACCATTAGGCTGGATCACAATGGCAGCAATACTTGCCTTCCCAATGGCAGAATTGCGAGAACCGTCAGCTTAACTGCACTGGGTTGTGTTATTTTCAGTCTCGAGTTTCTGTATACATTCAAGAGCACTGGTTTTGGCTGAGTGTTGAAGGCGAAGATTATAAGTAATTAGATTCTTAGGTGGATAAGTAGGTGTAGTGATATCAAAGGGAGTTATCTGCCAGGAAGGCAGGAAATAAAGAATCATACTTAGTTGCACGAAGGCCGCTAAATTACTCAACGTGCCGAAAGAACTTGGTATTCCTAGCATTTACGACAGAATACTTGAAATCAGTCCTATGACAAGAATGAAACTTATGCTTGGTGATTCATATACTGTTGTATCTAAACCACTGTTGAACCATGTATATCATGGCACAAGTGAATCATGAGCATAACATCTCACTATCCCACCGGAAGCCCATCCCATCCCCGTCCCGTCCCGTCCCGGCCCGCGACGCACCAGCTGAGCTAGGCGGCTTGTTCGTCTGACAACCCGCCTTTAACATTGACTGCAAGGGCAGGCTCGGTCCCCATTACTTCTAGGACATTCGTTGGTCCGCCCGATACTCCGGGTTGTCCCAGGTATGTCGCATCACCTATGAATGGTCGTCCTACCGAGTCTGGTCCCAACGGGTAAGGACGGTAACGTTCACGAACACGTTACGGTTACCGGCTATTCCGTACAAAGAAGGCGGCTGGCTCCACTGCACAGACACTTCCCTCGGTTGACGTCTTCCGAACAACGACTTCCCCACAACGGACGTATTCCATGGTGTTCTTTTAACTTTATAGACACGACGGTACTCCGTTACTGAGAACGACGATATACGACTCCTGAGCACCACGATGCGAACCCTGAACACGATCGTACTACCTTAAGAAAGCAGGTTAACGTGATTGAGAATATGCAAGTCATGACCATGAAAATAAAAGATGAAGAGCCAAGCGTTTGATAACTGATTTAGCCTTCTTTACGTAAAATGCATAGAAAAAATACGAAACAAAGATTAGCAGATTAGAGTTTTTAGATTGAATGCGGATAACGGAGTACAGCTTGCTCAGCCCTAAGAAAACACGGCAGGTCATATGTATTATATGAATGACAGCCTCATTCGTGATGAATGTGTTTTTCATGATAATAAAATTACTATAAAGTTACAACGATCAACTTCTCTAACAACACCGGATTCAACTGTTTCTTTCACAACGAAATTACAAGCAATTATTACAGCAATTATCATAAGTCGATAGGGTAGTTGTAGTCTTTTACCTGAACAGGTAATCTAGAATCATTTTAATGTAAAGGTAATACGTATGCCTAATTACCTATCTGTACTGTACGGAGAGGGAGTTTTACACTCGTGGGTTTCCATCTCTTTGAACATTCTCTGCTATCATGCACCTTGTTAAATTTATGTATGCTTTCTCAATTAATTGCGCGCGTGTGTGTGTGTGTGTGTTTGTTAACATCAAGAAGCAGGGAACAAAGACTGTAGAACTCCTTCCCTATGTGCATAAATGTTCACAAACTGGTAAATATACAAACTCATTAAATTTAAAATGAGATTCTTTTAGTGATGCACTCATTAACGAAGAGTGAGGGGTTGTGTAGCCAGGAGAGCATTGTGGAATGCTGAAGTGATCACTTAAACGGCTCGCTGACTTGAGTTTGTCAAATTTGTTTTCGCAATACACATGGCAGCGATCAGCAGTTTCTTTTCAGAGATTTTTTTTTTCCTCGGGATTCAAATGCAAGGCCAAGTAATATTGGATGTTTGGTAGCAATCATCATTTTCAGCTGATTATTCACGTCATCGAAACTAACTTATGCTAAACGAACCCTAACATCAGATAACATTATTAGGTGTGTTACTTGCACAAGATGTGCATCCCTGTGGATATTTGAACTCAGGCCATCCGTCAAAAATGAATAAGCAACAAATGACCTAACGAGGGATACAACAGATGGATAAATTAGAAAAAATTAAAGCTACATCTTTCATATATTTAGTAATATTCTGACCGCTAGCTTATTATACAACAGCAGGGTATAGAGTGAAGCGTCCGGGGTAAACCTTAGAAAGGTCTGTGGGGTCTGGATGTGGGGAGGGAGCTGCGGTTTCGGTGCATTACACATGACAGCTAGAGAATGGATATGAGCGGATGCGGCCTTTCTTCAGGTTACTGACGATACCATGCTAAACCGGGAAACGGCAATCAAGTATGAAATATGCTTTCATATCAGCCGTGCTCCCCTAACTCTTACTGATAGTACTTATCGAAAAATATAAAAAAGTTCTTTATCTAAACATAAACACCTCAAGAGTTTCTTAAAATGATATGTTGGAAGGTCACTCAGCAGGGGGTAGGTCGAGTCGTACGAATCAAGTGTAGAGCGCACGGTGCAGTTTATAAGTGCATCGATACAGGAAGGTGACGGGTGTCCTCTCCCTAACAGTGAATATATATATATATATGGTTTGATCGAGTAAGTAATGTAAGGGTGAGAGAGATGTGTGGTAATAAAAAGAGTGTGGTTGAGAGAGCAGAAG
>JAYMFT010315801.1:0-10062 GCA_038088735.1 Panulirus argus | reverse complement strand
ATATATATATATATATATATATATATATATATATATATATATATACAGCGTGTGTGTTGCAGGGTACATATGGAGTACGTCAAAATGTCATGAGATCAACCCGCATGATCGATCATGTTCCTACAACCACACACCAGACACTCACAGCAGTACATACACAGGTCTTGACACGCTTATGTAGCAGCACACAAGTCAATGCACACTCGCACAGCTGTACAGAGGTCTAGCCATGCAAACACACACATGGAAATGTTTGGCGAGAGTCCAGAGAAGGGCGATTAAAATGGTACCTGAATGAAGAGAGCTACGCCATAGCTCTAAAGGCTCTGGGCTACACATCTAGTATTCATGGAGAAGAGCGAGGGCTGACCTGATTACAACCTCCAGTTTTCTAAATCGGACGACGTCAACTGTAAACAGTTCCTTATGAGATGCAGTGAACTGTGAACGGTTCTATATGCAGTGCCACAGTAACCAGAGGCCGTGACAAGCTGGTTAGACAGGACGGTAAGGAATACTGTTTCAGTATTTGGTAGGTGGATGGTTGAAACAGACTGAGCGACGAAACTGTGAATGCCTGCAGTATATACTTACATACATATGCACATGATAAGAGAGAGAGAGAGAGAGAGAGAGAGAGAGAGAGAGAGAGAGTGGAGCCTAGACCAACAGGTCAGGGAAGAGTGTCACGTTGCCTTCATACTATTATCTTACAGTGGTGGGGTCGCTGGCAGCCCTATCCCACACACCAGGAAGTAATGCACCAACACATATGGCGGAAAACAGAGAGAGAGACTAGAAAAATATCAACTCTTTAATATATCGTGAAATAATTGCAGAAGTAATCAGCTATGCACTGTTATCATTGAATCTCTACAACGCAAACTGTTGCCATACTACGAATCTGCATAACTACAGAGCATTACGTCTAAAAACATCGGGAATCTAGGATCTGCGTACATCACTATGCAAATAGGGAATAACTCCTATCCTAGCTTTAGATCTCCCGAGCTTGAAGTACCGCCATGGGTTTGACTATGGCGTGTGGCCTATGATGCTCCAGATATGGTGTACAATATATGGGGGTTTGATGTCAGAGAGCGCATTAAATTACAAGGACAATGTAAGCGGTGTACTCACATGACATAACATTGTCTGGAAACTGAATTTCAAGGAGCGAATGTGTGAGTTGAAGCTGCGCATGAAAGGGCTGGACAATGCCTGCTTTGTAGTCTGGTTATGCATGCGTGCAAGTTAAAGTATGTTTGCTACTTGCTTCTTATCAAGTGACCCACTTCAGTCCGCAAAACTAGGCAATTACAAAATACTTGTTCACGTTTATAACAAATGTATATACATTATCAGAGAACCAAGCAAATGTTCCTTTTATTATTACTTCCATATCAACGACTCAATTACGTGAGGGTTGTTAGGAGCCCCTTGAGCACGACGGTACGACCCTAGGGTGTGATGACCTTTTACCTGACCTTTAAAGACAGGGTGCAAGGTGCTGCCAAAGGGTCGTACCGTCGTTACTAAGGTGACCCAAACCGCTGGTCAGCCTAACTAGCTAGTACCCTAACTGCCCAACTGTACAGTTACTAGCTGGTACCATAATTCCCCAACTATAGTTTCTTATTGCAATTCGTTACATTTAATTTTCTTCTCATATATTCATATGCCAGGAACTGCTCTTCTCGTCACCCATATCGCAATACTACCCTAAAACCGAATCAGATGTATAATCTTACAGCGGCTGTAGAACATGTGATCTCCGTCACTGTTGCTATCCTCCACTTGACGAACGTGTGTGATACACCAGAGCCTTTATAGAAAAACCTGAACTGCAGCCAACAAAATACATCCCACATAATCGCGGATTTTTCAACAACGTACCAGAAAGACTGGGGCGAAGGGCGAACGTATTTCAGAGAAACTACGCAAACATCTTACATTTATATTTCTGTGACCAAGACGCGTGAGAATCAAATAATATGTAAATCCGGGGAGGCGGAAGATTGTAAGTCACAAGTGAGGGGACAGCAGGGGCCAACCACATGGAGATTTTTAATAAGAGAATTTACCATTTTTTTTTCTCACCTATTATAATACTATCCTAAATCACACAGGGATTTGGTAATCATATTCTGCGGAAAATTCATATACATTCTTTACCAGAGATTTTTCTTTATACTCTTTTTTGCTTACTCTAATACGGTGGAAAAAAAAAAAAAAAAAAAAAAAAAAGTGCGCGTGTGCTAGCTGTCCACCCACAGACTAACCTATTCATTTACTGTAGTCACGGGGTCTGTTGTATGTGTGGTGACATAGCAATAAAATTCCAAAGGAAAACAAAATGGGACACATTCGGTTACGTCAACTTTTTATTTGCCCTTCCTTAAGTCACATCGACAATCTGCAGGTTTTTCTGTTCGATCTATCTGTATGCCTTTTAACTTTTAATATACTAATCTGTGAGTTCCTGATATCTTCCACTATCGCAAACAGCCTCGAAAAGACCTAATGATCTGTCACTGTGGATTCCTTTGTATATGTAATATCAAATATCATACCACACGATTCATGGATTAATGGTTCAGATAAAATAAACTAAGTGTACAAATAATAATTATCAACTAACATTATTTCCCCGCAGCGAAGACTGAATTGTTTCTCTGCATTCAAATAGCCTACCAAAATTCAAATATGATTTTTAAAACGAAATCCTAAATTCTTACTAATTACTAGATACAAAATAACTTCTGATGACGCAGTACTACTATATATGATTATTCAAAACCTATGAAAGGATTTGCAAGACAAAGGCGTGAATATCCCCCCCCCCCCCAAAAAAAAAAAAAAAAAAAAAAAAAAAAAATCTAAAGGCAAACACAAACACACTAACGCAAGATTAAGCGCATACTCTTTATAGTCAAACCCACATGACCGAAATAAATACATGCAAACTAAAGATACATACAATCATATACACAAACACAAGACTAAACACATTTATCACCAACATGGACATATTCACATGACAAATACCCACCAAACATCCACTTAAGTCAAAAAACGTTGTGCAAAAACAGGAAAAGAAAGAGAAAAACACATTAAACAGACACACATACATACTTAAGATACTTCGTCACTGTCCTGAGTGAGTGATGTTTATAGAAGAGATGCGGTGAAGGTTACATAGATGCTATGAGGGGTAGTCAGCTGCCATGTAAAAAGTTACAGTACTTTAGACGCGATTTTGGCAAAATGAAGGCACAGCGCGTAGGGTTCAACGCAAGAGAATCTGGGGTTACGCAGAACGAGGCATAAATATGTCTTTCTGTTCTTACCGCACTAATTCATTTTCTTATTTCTTCCACAGCCTCGACTGAGTACCATTGTAGTATGTGCGATATAGAGACTGCATGGTTGTGGCCTGAGATTTAGACTAAATCTCACTTTCCAAACTATTTCTACCGAGACTATTCAGAGCTGAAATTTTAACGAGGCAGAAGCCAAATTTCTTCTGACCTTTGCAGACCTACTGGAGCTGTGGAGTAGGGAGCGGTGAGAGTAAGTACTTAACGACAAAATTCACTCAAAAGGCAGGGCTAGTGCATCGTGCTCACCGCAGTAGAATAGTTACAAAGAACGAGTCGTGACAGTTACTTTTTGTCAAGGGCTTTGTGAGAAGACCTGTATGCTTTTCTACGGAGAGCCAGCAACCCACGTGTGGGTGAGGAAGAAAAAGCAGCCACCTGGGCCAAAGGAAACACACTTGACAGCCACTGAAGTTCGGGATCATTACAAAGCCGTCGCCTACCCTTTCAGTACCCAGAAGGAGACACATCCAGTGCAGCTCATGACATTAAAGTGCCAAAGGCAAGTTACTAAGCCAACGTGTTTATGATGGTATCAATAAAAGAGGTCATGTTATTCTTAGGCGAACATGATTTAAGTCAAAATTATTAAAGAACTAACTGAAGCAATTAGGGTACAAACATTTCAAGATTACTGTCCGAAATCTGCCCACAAAACGAGATTAAAAACCTTCAAAAATATATTACATGGTATAATAACTTGTCAAAACACAATTAACATATTCTTAGTCGAAGATCACTGGTAAAATTTCGTCGCGTTTGTTTTGCAGTGCCTCAGTAATTCAAAAACAATATTCAATATGCATATATTAATAACTTGTATAAAAATTTACCACTATTTGTACCAAAATGACTGACAAACTCCTGATTTTTTTTTTTTTAGAGACAAATTTGGATGCCCAATGTTTGCAATGACTTGTAACATTTCAGTATAACTTATGAATTCTTTTTTACTTAATGTTATTACAATTTTCTTTGTGACAATCGCCGTTACCATGTTTCAGTATAACTTTTTCTTAAATAACAATACCTCTTGTTTCTATGACCATCCCTGTTATCTTTGTTTACTGTCTGTCCGTAATCATGTTTATTAATATCCCTGTAATGATTTATTACTTTCTTTTATATTTCATAACATCTTTCATCATGACTATCCGTTGTTATAATCTTTTCTTTTCACCATCCTTATCATTGTTTCCTAATGATTATCTCTTCTACCATGTTTATAGCTACCCGTTGTCGTATTCTTTAAGATTATCCCTACATTTCATGACCCAGCCTCTTTTTTAAGTTGTGTCCATGTCAGACCACCTCTCTTGGACCATGGGTCTGTATCTGATCAACTCGTCTCATAATGACCCCATTTAATGCTTTTTAGTCTATACCTATGTTTATGACCAAACATGTTATCAGATTTCACCATCTCCATTAGATTCTTTATTATGAATATCGGTTCTCATTTTTTTTTTCATCCTTGCTATCGTGTTTCATTATGAACTATCCCTGTTATGTTCATAATTCCTGCTATCATGATTCATTACTGCAACTCATTAGTAATAGTTTATTACTGCTGAAATCTTAAGTGAAACAATTTTTGCATATTTCACACTTAAGAAATATATATTCAAATAATTTCGAATTTTTTGATTATTCAAATATTGTTTCCAATGTGAATAATTAATGGTAAGGTATGATATATATGAAAGCAAAAGGAAGTGGTAACAAAGTCTAATTCAGTAGTCAATTGATATGCTCTATCAACTTCCGTTGGTCTGGCCCTTGTGGCATGTACAATAAGCAGACAAATATGTTTATATAACGCTTTTATTACATGTGAAACATGTTACTGATAGTACGTTAATTGTAAGACATGAAATTACGTGACGAATTTTCTGTTCGGCCGACTGATGATAGTAATAGTAATTCATGTCTAGGGTTGTTACAAACTCGCAGTATCAATAAATAAATATAATGAAATACTGTAGAGTAACACACATTATTATCCGGTCAACCCAACTACATGTCTACATATATGGCAAAAACATTTTCATCTCGAATGCCATGTAATTCTTTGTTCATTCCAGAAAAGAACATTTTGGTAGCCGTCAAAATGCGGAATACTTTCATTAAATAACATATATCAGTCAAACGCTCTATCATTAAACTCGCTTGATTCTATCATAAACTCGCTTGATAAACGAATGCTTTAACGCATATCGAGAATGGTACATCAAAACACTCATAACCAACCTATTAGTCATGAACGAGACCATTGGTTGTTTTTTCTTCAAACACGTAGTCCACAACAAACCTGCTGTTCCTAGAGCAATACTACCTAAACACTAAATCTCATTCCTAATATTCAAACAAGAAACATATGACCCTAAGGATACACAACAGACGGAAACCATATGATTCAGAAACACCGGTTATATATAAAAAAAAAAATAAATAAAGTTTTGTAAGCTTAGCTGGGACACTATAACTACCCTTCACTACCATATAACTTCTAACTAAAGCATGTATAACACGGTATAAACGACACAGTTTCATTCGTCCACGTACCCTCTTGGTATAACTGCGTCTCGAAAAAAAAAAAAAAAATAGAAACGATCGAACACCGAACTTAATTCTTTATAATGCAAACCAAACGTAAAATGACCTGCTTACGACTTTGTAACAAAACTTAATCAATAAATTTTACTTCACACCAACAGAATGACCCCTTTATATCAATGAAAACATTATATATTTCAGAACTAAACGTAAATGTAGAACTTACCAGTGATTTTACACTGTTTTGTTCTGGGTGTGTGAGAATGGCTGGTCTTGTGGGTCTTGCGTGGTGTCAGGGCCAGGTGGAGGGTGGGGCGGCCGGTAGCGCACACCTCCTCATGCAGGTCGCAGCACCTCCCGTCCTCGAGGTCCTCCTCCAAGTATCTGGCCGCCGGTCGTCCGTCTCCCGCCAGCCTGCTGACGTAATCCGCACCTTCGAGGAATAAGGCCGACGGGTCGTCATGCTCAAGATCCTCCCCGCTCGGCGATGTGTCCCAGACGTCTTGCTCTCGGTGCTTCCTGGCCACGGCTCTCGCAGGGGTCCATTGGTAGCGTCCGGGGGGCAACGGGCAGCACCGAATTGGGTCAAAGTTCCATTTTTTCATGAACTGTTCGGCGGTGATGGTGAAGAGAGCCTCGGCCATCTTCAAGTTCGCTTTCGAGTCGCTGATGCCAAGTTCAGACAAGGCCCTTCTGGCTGTAGGCTTCTTGAGGAACATTCTAATGTCCGTCGTTTTGGTGGGCGAGTGCGGCCTATCGAGCGAGTAATATATCATGGTGAAAGCGCGAGATGGCTCTGTGGTGTCACACGCCCAAACCTACGTCCACACTGTACGAGGACTATGGTGCTACTACGACGGAATCTCACTTGCGCGCCACAATAACATCCTCGGACATTTAACTTCAAACCTTCAAAAGGCGCGGGTCACCGAGACTCCCCCAACGGTCGCGGGGGATTTATCTTCGAAATCCCGCCGTCGCCTCCTCCTGTCCGAGGTTCCTGGGGTAAACTAACCGACTCGTGCCAGTTCAAAGCTGTTAGGAGTTTGTGGCCGACCAGGCGGTTTCCATATTATTAATTTTGTGCTAATATCTTCCTACAATCATGAGAAATAAGAGGGCTTTATAGTAAATCCAAACTATTTCATGTAATCATGTGATAATTAGCTTTTAGTCGATATGCTCGCGCGTCTTGGGTTAATGTATATGATTGCTTCGGTGTTGTTCTCCTAGTGGGATAAAATGGGAAAGATATGGACCAATGGGCATCAGCTCCCGCTCAGGCTCCGCCCATCGCGTCATGGGAGCCTGATGACGATGCCAATTATTCCTATTTCTCGTCAATTAACATGTTTGAAACAGTCCGAAACAAAACAAGGTCAATAATCTATAATCAATATCAAATATATATATAACAACTCCTAATACAAATATGAAGAACAAGTTATACCCTACCAGAAATTTTACGTACAAAAATAGCATGATGGTTGAGCATCCTTATGGTAATGGTCACATTTGAAAGTTGGCGCCAAAATTTCAATATGAGATACACAAGGCTGACAGGACGACCCACCATATATGCTGGTGAACTATACTGCTTCTCTCATCGTGTGCTCTTTTACATACGTAAATGTATCCCAGTTACTTTCTCATAAGCTTGAGATATATTGTAAGTCCTCAAAAACTGGTTATACACTATACAACTACATACTATTCTTTGTATTATTCTTCAAATTATTCCTGGTTATCAAGTTTTTAGTATTACTTCACTGGCAACGTTCCCGCCACCACCAATAACAACAACAACAACAATTGGTACTACTACTACTACTACTACGGATACTACAACTGTCATTAAGTTTACACAATTACGGCTAAGTTTGTTGGTTTCACTATGAGAAGCAACGAAAACTTAAGGCAGTGTCACCTGCTAAATTACATGGTATCAATGGAAATCTATTTCACACCGGCCTTGGGAAACTTACCACAGACTGCAATTACGCTGTAGAGCTATCATAACCCCACGTCAACTCTTATAGGTTTGGAAAACTATTGTGAAATACATTTGGTTTTCACCATAATTAGATCGATCACCAGCGTAATTAACCCGTATGTATGTCGACATTGTTTGATTTCAGGGTCATCACCAACTTATGGTAATTGTCATAATCCATATCATACGTCATACATGCTAAACAAGTAAATCAATATTATGCAATTATGTATTACCATAACAGACACTTAAGCTTCATGTAATTACGTAGTGTCTGTATTACAAGATGACCCTGATATCTCTGAATTATTACCTTCGGCTTTTGGCTTTTATTTACTTGATTGTTTACATATCGCTTATTTATCTAGGTGAATTACTTGATTTCCAGTAATTCTTTTTTTTTTTTTTACACTAACTGAGACGCTGCCGGGAGACGTTCACGACGGCACGGCCAGACGTAAGGTGATATGAATAAACCTGGCAAAATTCTGATAACGATCTTCGTATGAAAAGATAATGATACATGTTGTTGGTTGTCCTTCAGGGATCATGTATATCTTATAAGACATAATTTCTAATAAACGTATTTCTTATTTGTTTACGTTTTAAGATAATCCCCGTGTTCGCAAAACTTGCCTTAATATAATTATTCTCTGAATTTCATCATACTTAATACTCTCTGTGAATACGTAGCTCGTTACCGTTTGAATACATTTATACGCATCATGAATTCAAAAATAAGACAAATGCATTTAAATTCATACAACGAAAATCTAGCACAAACGTTCGAGAGTGGCAACGCTACAGAATTTAGCAACTCAAGTAAACTGTAAGTAAACGTCTTTTATCAGGTGTTGAACCGCTGCTCTAGCAATGTAAGTATTATGTGAGGGGCTGTATGATCATCATGACAGTGACGGTACTGTATTACGTGCTGTATGATTGCTGACACAGTGTATATATTGTATGAGATGTATTGGATGAGGTGCGTGTATGACTTGTAACAATAAATATTGTATTAGGTATTTTGTGAGCTGTAACAGTGTATGTATTGTATCAGGTATTACATGACTGTTGTAAGAACGTATGTATTGTATTAAGTGTTGTATGATTGTTGGGATATTCTATGTATTGTTAGTATAATCTTTGTAACTGCATTACATAAGAGTCCGGTTACAAAGGATCTAGAAATTTGTTTACTTAGATTTCACAGACTTACAAACACAATATTCATATATGCATAAACTATTACATATACACAAATACAATAATGTATTTACATCTGGCTGTATTAATGGCAAAGATCTGGAACGTAACCCTTGAAGGGGAAAAAAAAGGTATTGGCTAATAAAGGCAGAAGCCACATCTGGTACTTCATAATATGAAAATATTACCATCATCAAGATAAACCAACTCAGGCAAGTGAATACATTACGTCTCTCGTCTTTCGTAACCTAAATGTCGCTCTAATATGATTCTAGATAAAGAAAATGATAAAATTTGGCAACCTTTGACCTCAAAACACTGTTAAACACTGTTAAAAACGGCAAATTTCACAATCTTGTTAGTATTAGCTACGGTACATGAAAAGTAGTCTGGGCTGCCCCAAGCAATATATATATATATATATATATATATATATATATGCTTGCCCATCAAATCAATCGGGCCCAAAATGAAGAAATAATGAAAATGCATCATTTTGGGAAGGATGATGAAGACAGAAGAAAAAGAAACAAAATAAGCATATCCTAGACCATCTGCGAGGGAGACACAACAAAGGTGAGAGTGAGTAGATAATTCAGGTAGAGATGAATATAAAACTTCGCAGACAATCAACGAGATTAATGAGAGTTTAATCAAAAAGTAAGCCAAGCTAAGCCCTTGCAATGTGTTGGCAAGGTCATTCTGGGAAATTTAAACTATAGGGAAATCGATTGGGGTATGTTGGGAGCCGCATATGTTGGGGAGGGTCCGTACACCAACATGCTCTCAATACTGCATCTCGTTTCCACCTACAACAAACATACTAATGAAAAGAGACCAGGATATCAACATGCAAGCCAGTAATATATATATATATATATATATATATATATATATATATATATATATATATATATATATATATAT
>JAYMFT010315790.1:0-10062 GCA_038088735.1 Panulirus argus | reverse complement strand
GTTAGGTTAGGTTAGGTAGTAAATGAGGTAGATCGCATGCTATAGTGTTTGATACCGTGGTAGACCGCATACTATAGAAACGCCAAAAAAGTCTTAATGATGGCTGCTGTAAACCATAGCCTTCCTCTCCTTCTCTTCCTCTATGCGTCATTCTGCAGACGCAGTTTGTCGATTGGCACACCCACCAACGACACAGCTGATCACTACGTTGAAAATCAAAAAACGTATGCCGAAAGAGATTTTTACAGAGAAATCAACTCTTAAAATGCACCTAATGAGAGCGCAATGGTTGATCGAGCGACTGAATCAATGTTTATGTTTCAGAGGAGTTGCGTGACGTAACGTTGACTTGAGGTTCTTATTTTCTCTTCATGAGAAAAGTAGTTACTTTTTAATCTACAATTTCTTTAACGATAAAGAATAATCATGAAATGATGATTGTCAGGATGAAAAGAGTGACAGAAGTTGTTTAAAGATGACAAACTGTACAGAAGTAATAGTTGCGGTTCATTATTTCAGAACGTTCGTGATGAAAAGCTTTGGTCAGGGTCGCTGCTTCATTCGCGTTGACTGCTTCCTATTTACAGCCCGCCTGAAAGTAAGAGAAGCGGCATCGGGCAGCAGTCAAGTTTTCTTGCAACTTTCACTGACGCTGCGGCCACTGACTGTGAAAGAGCTTTCTCCAGACTTTTAAAAGATTAAAAGAGAAGGCCAACTCACTCATTCACTTTCGTTTACGGTACGAACAATTCGAATTAAACGGAGATTCAATCTTTCCTCAGGCAGATTTATCGAGTGTAATAAAACTCCTCCCTTGTAAATACAATTAAGTAATTATGCAAAAATGTAAAGTACAAATACTATCATGATGTCGCCTAGTGACTGTTATCATGTTTAGCTTGATGTGATGTCGGGCGATTATCCGAAGTACAAGGCCTGACCTAACACCATAACAAGTCAGAATAAACCTAGCGACACTATCTCTCTTCCTCATTATCATTCATAATCCTAATCAAAGTCTTTATCTACTGTCTTCCTTTTCATTACCACCACGCAGTGTAACTATTCTTCCCTCATTCATCAGTTCATTTTTTTTTGTGTGTGTGGGCCAGGAAGTGTGTGTGTGTGTGTGTGTGTGGGTCATGTGGTATGTGTGTGAAAGAGGTGAATGATGTCGTTATGTGTGCGAGAGATGCGAGTCATGTGGTGTGTGTGAGAGGTGATGTGCGTTGTGAGGTGACAGTCGTGTGACAGGTGGGAGCCGTTTGGTGTGTGTGTGTGTGAGAGAGAGGTGAAGGATATGTGTGTCGAAGGTGATACATGTGTGTGTGTGTGTGAGGTGAGAGAGGCATGTGGTATGCGCGTATGAAAGGTGAGAGTCAGGTTTTGCTTACACACTGCTGTGATTATACCATCACTCTCCCAACGGCCTTTCCCACCCACAAAACCCTCTCCCATATAAGTCGGAGGTGGTTGGCAACCGTGAGAGATGCTGTACCCTCATGGGTAACCGGGAGGGTTTCTAACCGTCCTGCGTGCATCACCCACATGTGGACTGTGGTCCCTCCATGTCCACAAACACACACTCATTCCATCTAACACCTAACACGACAACAAATCACTCATACGATATTCGACACTAGATTTTCCTGGTGGTGAGTGCTACGCGCTTGCCCTACCTAAAGGCAAAATCTTGTTGTAGGGACCTTAACGCATTCACGGGCCGGCCAGGGTCGAGCGCATAGGTTCGAACTCTGGTTACAGCAGTCAGTCCACAGACAACCCAGCTGTTCATCCACCTTTAGGGGTTGGTCGATAAAATGGGTACCTAGCTCAGGCTAGGGTACACACACACACACACACACACACATATATATATATATATATATATATATATATATATAGCGTTAAATAGGATGGCCTTGATTAGGGTCTCAGCAGCCCGTACCGTCTCAGCTAACATAAAAAAAGAAAGACAGGTACATAGGTAAGCACAACAGTCCACGCATCATATTCCCAGTTCAAAAAGCATCATATGCAACTCTCCCGCCCCCAGATCACATTGTCAAGGTGATGTTGGTGGTTATATAAGGCAAGAATGAGCGTGCATGGTACCAAAAGGCCGTCATCAGCCGTGGGCGTAAGATGTGAGTACTAGACCAACCAACATTTGTGTTGACTAGTTGTGGCGTTTTGTGGTATTTCATAGAACTCATTCTTTCTCTCTTTCTCTCTCTCCCTCTCTTATGGAACTATACAAATTACCGTCCCTTTTAGACACTACGATGTTTAAATTACATTTCATATTTTAATGGGCGGACACCTGGATTTTATCCGACGGCTGTTATCTGGTTTCCGGTCCTCTCACAGCACTTTGATGGTTACATTCTACTGACCTAACTCCCGAACTTCAAACTCTTATAATGATTCTAGCCTTGAAATAGGAAGGGCTGTGACAACTCTTTTTTTTTTTTTTTTTTTACAAAAGGGGCGTTGGGTCAACCAAATTCGCTGTGGTTAGGTTCAGTCTACTCCAATAAGCAGATAGTGGTCATCTAAAGAACACGCGTACTTCTACGTGACCTTAGGCGACAGAATTAAAAAAAAAAATAAATGACGCTAATAAGACTCTTGAGTATGATGGCGTGACCTTTGACGTGACCGTTAATGGTAGCAAATAAACCTGAAAGATCAGGTCAAATGACAGGCCAAGGGTCTCACTATATTGCTTTAAGGGTCATACCGTCGTGCTTAACGGTCCCTACTTTCCTGCCCAAGGACTGTGTTGCTCGTATTCAAGGATCGTATGGTCGTACTTAGGCTTATGTTGTACTCAAGGATCGTATTGTCATGCTCATATGTTGTAGTTAACCTTAAGCTCAAGTTTGTGCTGTCACGCTTAGGGGTCACAAGTTGAGCTCTAGGGGTCGTACCATCGGGCTTATAGGTCTTTCTCTTGTGCTTATGGGTCCTACTGCCATGCTCAACAGGTTAATTAACAAAAATGACACTGTAAAAACCATTAGCAGTAATGACCTTGTCGTTTTTAATGTCCTTGAACAACGATAGGTCATGATTCCCAAGGTCACTTGTTTCAGATGACAGTGTCATATTTCTTAACTAATCATTATACTGTATGTTGTTTAGAAACATATACTCCATAAGTGTCCGTTATAAAAAAAGACTTGGTAGTAGTAATAGTTATCATTATCATCATCATTAACCCAATTCTTAATTTTTTTGCAGGATTGTGTGTAAAGGCTTCCTGGTGTTGCTTGGTGTGGTACTGGTTGCTGGTGTGCCAGTTGATCATCAACCAAGTATGTGCCACCAGTATTAGACCCTATCTCTTTGCTGTCAGCCCTAACTCAGCACTACCTGCCCTTAACCCACAACTAGCTGACCTTAAATCACTATTAAGTACCCTCAGACCACCACTATCTACTTTAAGATTGCCACCACTTATCCTAAGATCACCCCTGCCTGCCCCAAGATCATTACTTCTTACCTTTACCCCCAACACTTATTGTCTCCACTAAAACTGCCCTGGATCATTGCTACCTAGTCACAGTTCACCAATGCCAGCCCAAGACTACTACTACTTAGCCGTACCTCAGAACACCACTGCTCGTAAACCACCACAACAGCTATCATAAAATTTGGTGATGTTTTAGAATGCTTAATATAGAAAGGAATATTTACAACAGGTATTTACTTCATTCAAAATAGTATTACTAGTCTGTAAATAAACAAGATAGTATAGCAAGTCTGAGTGTAGAATTTATTTGTATAGATGTAAAGCTTTTATTATCTGAAGAATCTGGTAATGCCTTTAAGGAGACACTTACAAAGGTTGCTGTTTTTGCAGATGGTGAGGAGTTACAAAATATTTTGAGGAACATCTCGGCCCTGTGGGAGGAAATGAATGATATTCGTCATGAGGTAGATTACCATTTGCATCATGGACAGTCTGACAGCCGACATAACTTAGCCCAGGTTAGTAACATTACTGCAGAATAGGTTCAGTGAGCAAGGAAACTAAGTTCCCATTGAGCACACTGTTCCTGTATTTCTAAAATTCCAGGCTATAGGTGAACAAGTTTTGATGACTTTATATGCACATAATAAATAAGTATTAGTGGTTCAATTCTTTTGCATTTTAAAATGAAATATTAAAATTCATTTCATTTATTATGTGTGATCTTATTTTCTTTGAAGTGATTTTTCACTGGAATATTTGTCAGTTCAAAAGTCAATGTACTTTTACTGTTGCACCTTTGCCCCTCCAGAAGAGAGTGGATCTATTGGAAGGCAATAAAAATTGTTCTTGAAATAAGGAACTGTAGTTACAGGGAAAGAACAGAAGCCATGGAATTGATTATGCTGTTAAACAAATGTAAGAGGGAAGAAAAAATTACATCCTTCAAGATTCTGAGTCACCATTTCAAGGCACACCAAGGAGCCAAACATGGAATAAATTAGGAAAGATCAGAAATTCTTTTAAAGTGAGAGTGATGCATGAACAAAGTAGGTAAAGCTATGAAAATCTGATTGCAAAACTGTTAAACATTGGTGAAAGTATATAGAAAAACTTTTAAATAAGGAGTTTCCATGAATATGATACTCCTAACCCTTAATGCACAAATACGAAACAATTATAAGAAACGTTAGAAGGCCAAGCATCATAAAACAAAAGAATGTTTCAAAAATGTTCATGGCTCAAGAGCACTGAGTTATCACTCAGCAATAAGATGAGGTAGAGAGACAATGCACATCATGAGCATGAGTGAAATAAAGGTCTATAATTGAAAAAATATCACAAGTGCATGATAAAGGTCAAATACCATAAGACCACATGAAGTCAGACACTAGGAAGACAAGAGTAAGGTCAAATAGTTTAGTCAAGAGAAATATCAAACACCATAATTTTAGAAGATGTCAGACACCATAGGGATAAGGGAGAAAAATCCAGAGCAGCATGACAGAGGTCATATGTCACTAAGAAAAGTGGGAAGGATAAACATTACATGGATGGTAGTATGACATGGATAGTTAGATATTATAGATGTGTGGTATAAGGTCAGACATCATAAAAGCAGATATAACACTAAAAAATTGTGATACAAGCAAGGCAGCTTAACGACATGAAAGAATGCAAGCACTAGAAATACATAAATATAAGAAGTCAAAATATAAAATCTTGAAAGCTCATATACCATGTGTTTTAACAGCAAACATCACTTAAGTACAAGAGGTTGTGCAACAAACAGATGTGATAAAGAGGTCAAACAGCACAAAGCCCTGAAAATGGTTAAATGCCAAAAAGAAGTAAGAGGTCAGACCTCATCAAAGCTTGAGTACTCATACACATAATACATAAAGGGGTGAAAAAGGTCAAATCACCATACATGAGATAAGAAAACTTGATGACAGTGGTGTCAGAATTCAGTGGATAAGCAGGGGGATGAATTTATTTTCAGACTAAACTCTCATTCTTCTCATTCTTAAGTCCTATCTTTTGATAAAGAAAAATTAGTATGACTTGGTAAACTCTTTGAAAAACATCACCTTTGTTTAAAAAGAATAGACTATGTTAGGTGAAATATACGGCATTAAGGCAGGCTATTAGGAAAAAATTCTGCCTCCACATGTATATTTTACCTAAATTTTGATTGGCAAAGATGCATTTAAACTAAGGTGTTTTCTTTCACTCATTGTAGTCAGCTGCAAAGTTTAGGTGATAAAAGACTAATTAATACATTATTTGAAGTAAAGCTAATGCATATTTGCAATATTTTGCAGGTTTTGCAGGAGGTGCAAATACTTCAGCATGAACACCACGTTCATCGTTTGCATCATCCTCACGAAGGACACAGTCATAAAAGTACTTTATATAAGTGGGTACAAGTGAATAAAAATTCACTCAATAGTCATCTGTTTCGTAGATTTTTGTTTGCACTGAGTGACTGTCATTACCTGTTTGTACAGTATGGGGAAGGAATTTTAAACTCATGGGGCTGCATCTCTTGAACATTCTCTTCCATCATACAGCCTCTTAAATCTACATATACTGTCAGCTTCAACTATATACTCAGTCACTCTGTTCCATTCATCACCACTCTTATACCATTAAAGTATTTCTTTACATCCTTCTTTACATGTTTCTTGCTTAATTTCAAGTTTTGTCCTCTGGCTGCTCTATCTATATCTCTCAAAGAGCTGTCCACTTCATCGATTTCTTTTGAAAACCTAAAGGTTATGATCAGGTCACCCTTTAGTCTTCCCAATTCCAAGGTAAGTAATTTCAAAGCCTTCACCTTCTGCCTGTAGCTTAACTCTCTTAAATCTGGTATCATCTTGTTGCCCTCCTCTGGACTTTTCTCTATGCTTTTGTTTTCATTAAGTGCAATGACCAAAGCTTAGAAGCATATCATAATTTTGGTCTTATATATGATATTAATAATTGCTAAATATTTCCTTATCCATATACTAGAAAGCTATTCTGATGTTTGCCAACTGACAGTTTTTCTCCTCAACTATTCTCCTAATATGGTACTCAAATGATAGGTGAGGGTTGATGTCGTCACCTCCCAGGTCCTTCTCACACACACAATCCTGAAGCTTACTTCCTGCTATGTAATAATCATGTTGAGGCTATCTTTGGCTTTGTTCCATCCTCCTTACATTACATATGCTCAGGTTGAAGTTCATCCATCTTATTTCAGGACTAAGCTTACTCTCGTAAAGCTCTAACTAACCACTCAAGTGTTTTATGAGAGTGACTTCAGTCCTGAACAAAAGGGAAGGCTCGTAAATTGGCAATCCTCCTTGCTTTTCACTTTCCTCATAATCTTTGCATCATCTGCAAACAAATTCAAAGGGGTTTCTATACCTTCAATGAAGTCATTAATATAAATCAAGAGGAGTAATAATCTCAAAACATAACCCTGTGGAACTCTGCTCATCACCTCAAACCATTTGGAAAAGGCTCATTTAATATGCATCCTTTGTTCCTTCCCATTGAGATAATCTTATATCTGTAGAGTACTAATGTGTGGTCATTACCAGTATTGGTTGTTGATTTAATGAATAATGCATAGTACTTAACTCATGCCCAAAAATGATTCAGTCTGATTTCATGCCTTAACAAGCCTAGATCTCGAGATGCAGTGGGGCCTTCACTTTCCTATTAAGGTAGTAATCATAAGTGTGATTCTGGAAAGTCATAACAGACATCCATTTCTATTTGTGTAGAGTAATATGAGACTTCTTATAGGCACTTGGAGGAATTTCATGGTCTTGGCCATGCTCATGAGCAACAGGAACTCACTCATGGCAACCATTCTGGCCAAGCTGATCACCATGATCATGGTGCCCCTAATCATGTGAGCATTAATCAGTATTGGGTAATATGTTTTCATGAAGAACTCATAATAAAATAATTTTGTTCATGTAAAAATTTGCAATGAATTATAATTTTATTCAAATTACAGAGTGACCCAAAAGTCAGGACCTAAAGAGGAGAAAATCTTTCTTATATATTATCTAGGGTTATTCATTGATAAATTCTCACACTGAGACTTGTATCCAACTTTTGAGCCACTTTGTATTACAATCAAGTGATGGAGGACTGCTTTAATAGATCTATGGAAAAAATGAAAAGGGGCTTTTCATAGCAATTCTTGAAAGTTGGAAAAAACCTTATTGGCAGACGAGCGGTGATTAAGTTGATGAAATATTGTATATTAGAATTATCACATTGCAGAAAATACTACACAATAAAACTTTTTGAACTAAAATTTCCCATTTCTGCATTAGCTGTAAGTTGCCAGTTAATTATAAGAAAAATAGAAATGAAATACTCAGGTAATCCAGAAGCCACCATTGTTGCTAGTTATGAATCTAAGTTTCCATAAATGGCAGTGTTAGCAAATGTTATTATCTATTTGTTATAACCTATATGTACAATATAGAGAGTGAATTCAACACTGTTAGAGCCTCTTCTCTTAATCTTCCTTTGCTGTCACACAGTTTATAAATTTCTGTATTCTCTCACCATTTTCATCATTACATCAATATTCTAGTCATCTATCACTTTTACTACAGAAGTACTTCTTCAGATCTTCTTTAACATGTTCCTTGCTTAGTTTTCTACCATTATCTCTTGATCATTCTGTGCTCATTTCAGGGAACTGCTTACTCCCTTCCTTGTCAGTTTTATTTAGAAATTTGAAAGTTGTAATCACCATTATAGAATCTTGTAATTACTCAGAGGAAATGAGTGTCCCAGCCTTTGCCCAATCCATGGAATTGTGGATGGAGCCCCAAATCTTCATAATAATGGGAATTGGTGATGTTAGATAGGCTGCAATGGTCACATAGCTTTTTGGTGTGCATACTTGTAAAGGGAACCTTTGCATTCATTGTACTGTCTTTTGTACTCACACTTCCATCATGGGAACATTTTACTTTCAATTGCTTTTAGCATTCGCTATCTACTCCTGACCAATTTGCAACACAAGGATTGACAGATTCAAAATCTGTTTCTGTTCTTCCACAGCTTGACTGTGATATTCTTTACCCTCTTCTTGACTCCAACAGCTGGTCTTCATTTCAGAGGCAAGTTTATTGTCACTTAAACAATGGGAGATATTTTTCCCCAAAAACAGGCCAGACCTTGCTGTTGGCTCCCAGTGAAAAGTACCTGTAGAAGAAAGAAAAAACAAAGCAAATTTTTTTTCTTCCTGTAATTCTTTTTACAGTGTTCACTGGTATGAACTGTTTTGCTGTTTGTAATTTTCCTTTAATTCCATTTGCTTCCTTGTGAATTATATCCACAGGACCATAGCCACCAAAACAGTAATGGACACCATGATTCTCATGGACATGGGGCAATGGATTTCCACGATTTCCATGGTTTAAGAGCCCATGCCCAGAAGCATGATAGAAGTGATGCTCACTTATATGAAAGTGATCATTATGCACAAGATACTCAGGATTCCAGAGATCCATGGATCCATGCCACTTGTCAGATGGAACCCAATGTTGACCTGCCAGAGTCAAATGTGAAAGGTCTTATACATTTATCTAGAAGGGTAAGGCTCGTGAGTCCTTGATTGATCTTTACCTTAGTGCAGTTTTATAAGCTTATCCTTTAACTTCTCAGTCCTGTATAGAGTGAATTGGAACGATGTGGTATACTGGGGTCGACGTGCTATCAATGAACTGAACCAGGGCATGTGAAATGTCTAGGGTAAACCATGGAAAGGTCTGTGGAGACTGAGTGTAAGCGAATGTGGCCTTTTTTCATCTTCCTGGCACTACCTTGCTGACACAGGGCTTAGCAATGCCATTTCTTGTAGGGTGGGGTGGCGCCAGAAATGAATGAAGGTGAGCAAGTATGAATATGTACTACCAAGACAAAAGTCATGTCGTGAAATTTGGTGAAAACCTATGGTAAAGGGCTAACTTTTCGATGTAACACAGCCGTAAGGTATGGCTTTCATTATGTTCCACAAGTTACACTAAATCATTGGACAAGACAGCAATACGAATTTTATCTTTGATAGTACATGTGTATATATGTATATGTATGTATATATGTACATGTTTATATGTATATGTATGTACATGTACATGTATGTGTGTGTATGTATATATGTGTATATGAGTGGATGGGTCTTTCTACATCTGTTTCCCAGTGCTACCTCACTGACGTGGGAAACGGCAATCAAGTATAATAATAGTTATATTAGGGGAGAAAGAATACTTCCTACGTATCCCCTGCATGTTGTAAAAGGCAACTAAAAGGGGAGGGAGAGGGGGGGCTGGCATTCCTCCCCTCCTGTTTTTACTTTTCCAAAAGAAGGAACAGAGAAAGGGGCCAAGGCTCAGTCCTCTGTTCTTAATGCTACCTCGTTAACTCGGGAAATGGCAAATATGTATGAAAAAAATATGCTAAAATATATATATATATATATATTTATTTTTTTTATTTATTATACTTGATCGCTGTTTCCCGCGTCAGCGAGGTAGCGCCAGGAAACAGACGAAGAAAAAATA
>JAYMFT010315779.1:0-10062 GCA_038088735.1 Panulirus argus | reverse complement strand
TATTCCCTGTGTGTCGTAAAAGGTGACTAAAAGGGGAGGGAGCAGGGGGCTGGAAATCCTCCCCTCCAGTTTCTGCTTTTCCACAAAGGTAACAGAGAAGGGGTCAAGTGAGGATTTTCCCTCTAAGGCTCAGTCTTCTGTTCTTAACGCTACCTCGCTAACATGGGAAAAGGCAAATATGTATGAAAAAAAAAAATGTAATGGTCATTAAAAAAATATTGTATAAAATCCATCAAACATTCCCTAAGCCAGGTGCATGCACCATGCCATAATTCACATCAGATCAGTGTTGGTTGCTCTTTTTATAGTTATCACTTAGGTATATCTAAAGAGCATTCTAAACCCATAGCATCTTGAAAATGCCTGCAAGTCCAAGTATAGGTAAAGCATCCAAGGTGCCCAGGAAAGTGATTAATACAGAGTTAAAGATTTGAATGATACGCAGGGTTGAGGTAGGCAAGTGTCAGGCACATGTGGATCTGGGTCAGTTGCTTGGATTAGCTTTCTCTACCTTTAAAATGATTCTTAATAACAGTAAGTGGATAAAAGAAAAACAGTCCACCACATCTTAGGCTGCAGTGAACTTTTCTCACTCAAAGAATAAGCTGCTGGAGTCAATGGAGAGCAGGCCATCAGAGCATGGCAGCGGCAATCAACAACACTGCAGGCTCCAACAAACTTGTGAATATTGATCGAATTTAATTTCAAATTATATATATATCAACAATATCTAGATTTATCAATAAGACCAAAGCAACATCTACAGAGCCATTACTTTTCCCAAAGAAAACCAGTCTATAGGTCTTACTAGTGCAGAAATTAACAATGTCAAGAATGCATCTTCATTGGCACCTTTAAGCAGATTTTATGCTTAATGTTCATTCCTCAAGAAAGCATCTCATTTGTTATGAGAGGGCTTTACGTAAAATATGCTAATGTCGGCACTGCCTAGGTGCCCTTACCACAGCTGTAACACATGAAGTAATTCATTCTCATTTCATTGTCCAGTAAAATGGTATTCTGTTTTACTAGTTTTATGCATTTGACTGAAGCCATCAGTCAAAAGCATTATCAAGTTTCATCATTTTTTCAGTACTGGACTTATTTTTTCTGTCTCAACAACATTCCATAATACATTGTATGACCAGTAACTACTGCAATAATATGGTGCTGTGAAGAAGTTACTGTATAACATGATTAAAATGTATGCTCATTTTCCCTTGCCAATTTAGTTTAGAAATACATTGAAATTTCTTTAATCTGGTGTTCAGTGATTCAGAAACACCATTGGTTTGGGGCAAAAAAAAATTGGCTTAGTTGAGCAGTATTTCTATAGTTTGGAAAACTGCTGGTATCCACCTACTCAAAATACTGCCGTATTGTCTTGAAATTGAAGAGGATTGCAATAAAGTTGGTGAAATACCTGGAGTACTGTAGAAGACCCAGTTGACCAAAGAGAAATATGTCTATATCAGTAGTTTTTTTCTCTTCTGTATGTATTTTAATGAATATTTATCATGATCTGCAGCTTGACAATGTACTGCCAATACCACACTTTCTGGTCTTTGAAAAATGAGTTTTTCAAGTTGAAAACAATGTCTTTCTTATGAAATGAAAGAACACTATATAAGAATATTTAAATGACCAAGAAATAAATGATTCAGTCATCGCCTTATCCAGGGAGAAACAACAAACTTCAAGTGACAGCATATTACAAAGATTGCAGGAAGCGCTACTCAGTTTTGCTTTGGTGTGTTTGGCTTAGCTTAGTGTCTTGTCTTAGTTCTTTTTATATTAGCATAAACCCAGTCTCCACCGAGTGTTCCATAGGTGCCTTTTGTCTCTGTAGATGTGTACATAGTTATATTATGACACTCAGTGTGTGGGTTTAGGTGGCATTCATTGTGTAGGGAGAACCCAACAGGTTTATATTTCTTACATTTCCATCCAGACATGTTTTATAGAATATCCTTAATTCACTTTTTTTTACTAATAAATGAATTAGTAATATTCCTTTTGTGGCAAAAGTAACTTGTAAACTGTTGGAATTATGTTAATACATGGACACTTACTTTTGAGTTATTGTATCAACTGTGCCATATAAATAGTGATGCCAGATTTCCTTTTGTAAGTTATCATATTTTCATAACATCTTCCTGTACTCTATTTTAATTGATAATAACGTTCATCACACACTTTTTCTTAAGTTATAAAGTTAATAGATTAATAAACAGGTACTTCTTCTTGTAAACATTCAATAAAATATTCAACTCTTTAAATTACATGGGGTGCAAACATTGAAGCATTTGCATAGCATTCATCTATCTCTTCATTCAGATATGTAAACAGACATGGGAGATCAGTCCTCCCATCCTTATTCCCACTATTTTGTGTCAGAGCATAGTATTGAAGATTTTCTTTGTAACTGTCTTATAGCCTTGCTAAAATGGGTAAAAGATGTCCAGCATGTAGTGCAGTAGTTGTGGAAATGTTAATATGACATGTGATGAGATAGTGGATGAGTGTTATGCGATAGAATGATATGATAATGGATAATATCCTGTTGATATAAGTAAAGCACTTTATTTTACCATATTATTGTTATCTTTAATGCATTTAAGTAACAAGCTGAACAACATGAGGAAATGTGTCCAGAAATATTCCTTAGGAATATAGAATTAAGTCTTTGGGTAAAGTTGGCTTCATTTAAAGTGATTTTGCCTAGAGTAACAGTTTTCAGATATGCATCTAATACATTACATTACATAAAGAGCCCTTGTAATGTAAGCACTGTGAATTGGGCAACTACATTCTATTAATAGAATTAACTGCATTTAGTCTTTATGATTTGTTATACCTACAGAATGCTTTGCAATGTTCATTATCTGTACCTTGCTAAAATTGTTTTATCTGTCTGTCTGTCTATATCTGATGCCTGCTTTCTGCTGGAACTCCCATCAAGGGGTGGCCATGGCAAAAGAGTCTCCGCTCATCCCAGTCCTTACATGCCTCCCTTGCATACACCATTCCATGTATTCTTCCACTATTTCTATCACTCCAGTATTCCTCCACCCTGTTTGCCTATGTTACAGATGGTCTTCCAGTCACACCATCCCCTTTAATTGTACTATCATACACTTTCCTTGTAAACTCCCAGTCTTGCATTCTTTCCACATGCCCAAACCACCTCAAAGTATTGTTTCACCCATTCTACATCTCCACAATTTATTCCCTTTGCATTCCCTGCCATAATGCATCTCACCTGCAATGAAATAAATGCTACACTTATTTCCCAAACCTGAAAAGAATTTGATTATCTGTGGATTTGAATTTGGTGTGCTGCATATAATGTGCAATGCACAAGTAGTAGCAACAGTGATGAAGATGTAGAGAACAAAGCTAATGAGCCTATTCTTTCAATTAAGGCATTGTCAAGCTTCCTCAACATTCTTAAAAAGCTGGGAAAGAATGGACTTGATATGAACCCAGTAAGAAATCTAAGAAAGGTCCCGAGGCATTCTTAGCATCTTACAAGGGCCTCTTGAATTATTTGCACTAGAAGACAGTACAACGATCACTTCCTTTATCAAACCCGAGGTTGCTTTGTCTCAAGCATCCACTTCTCACTCTCCTCAATGGTGTTTGAAGCCAATAATCCTTGTCTTCACATAATTATCTCCTCACTCTACATATATTTTGAAGTAACATTTTCTTGTTTTATTATATGTTTAACATATATATATTTACAGGTATTTACTCTTAGGTTTTAATTAAGTGAAAATATCTGAGTACTTTTTTCAAAAATTATGTTTCACTGCCGCATTTCCTTACTCCCATTCACCCAATAAGCATTAAGTTTGAGCAATGAAATTTTTCCTGGCTAACCATTTTTCATGAATGTAATCCCCATGTTGGACAAGGATTCAGTGTATGTATGAATGTACAGTATGAAGTTAAGCAGTGACACAGATGCATAGAGGAAATTCTGCATTAGAAAAAGTGCTGGTTAGTTGGAGATAGAACACTGGATAAAGACAGACAAAATAAACAAATGATTTAAAATTCAAAAAAGTAGTATCTGCTATGTACAGTCCTTTTAAGCTAAACTTTTCTCTGAATGAAACCTGTGATAGATTCAGTAATGCCTACTGTCTACACAACAGCCATCAAACTTACCTTTAAATGCTCCTCTGTACAGCTATCAAGCATACGACACAGTGCTGTTATCTGCTCCATTAATGTCCTCTTTATATTATTACGGTTGAGAGTCAGGGTTATTTGGATACCCCGAGATAAGATTAAGGTGTCAAAGATGGAGTATTGGGGGCCACATCGAAGAAGTTTTTCTATAATATCTTTTGGTATTTCACTTTTGGTACTATAACTTATTATGAATGCTGACATGTTTGCTATCTTTTGAGGTAACAGTCCACTTTGTTGGCGTAATATTTCAACAAGCATTGATAACATATTCTTTTCCAAATGAGAATTTCTGTATGTTCCACCAAGGTTATTATTGAAATACATGTACCGCTGGTATACCTTTCTAAGCATTAGATCTTCAAACCCTAAGTAAGTAGAAGAAGTTTGACTGATCTCTTTTTCCACAGCATTCAAAGATTTAATCCAAAAGGCATTACAAAGTTTAACATTTGATGTTTTAATGTGTCTTAAAGTCTTGAAAATAACCTCAATATAATCAAGAAAGTCTTTGCTATCAAGCTGCTCAGCAATTAATGATTCAAAATACCCTCGCATTTTCTGTGAACAATATGGAGCTAAAAACATTAAGTTAGGTTTTCCAAAACAGCCTTCAGATTCATCAATTAATGATAGGGAATGCTGTTGGATTTTGTGGAATACTTCACGAGGTTCTAAGTAATTCTGGAAGTAATTACTCAGTTCCATAACCTGCTGAACATTCAGCGAATGCACCTTGTCTGCTATGCTCAACATTAAATGGCGACAAAGTAGATGATGTTTTGCTGACCAAGCAGAATACCCAAGAAACTTTAGTACTTTCAAAATTATCTTTGGATTACAAATTTCAAATAATCCTTCCTCTAAGTTCCTCTTGACAAGTTGGCTGTAATCACTTAGAAGAGGCTCTGAAATAATTCTTTTTGTGCTATACAGGCATATAGTTATCAAATGTAATTCATCTAATGATGAACAATTTTTTACCCTTTCTGCCATAATAGGCAATATCTTTGATTGAAAAAAATAAGCTTTAATTCCTTGGGCCCTGAGGTATACTGCAAGCTTTGATAATGCTGTTAAACTAAAATGTTCATATCTTTTTAAGCACAAAGTCAAGAGCTTTTGTATAAGAGGTGCATCATTTTTTAAACCTACCCTATCTAAATAAAGCAACATACTTGAAATTGCATTATCATTAAGATCTTCACAAACGTTTTCAAGATGGACCACTGTTTTTTCAAATACAGGATGGTTCAAAATTTTTTCCAAGAAAAGATGAATTTGTGAATTTGACACTGAAGAATACTCAAGGCCATATTTTCCGTACATTTTCTGAAGATCCCATAGCACCACAATGGCTTGGCTTGACTGTTCTGCTGTCATTTGTTCACCACACCTCTCAATTGTGTCAAACACTTCCTGAACACTATTGGCTTGGTTTAATTCTTTCAAAACTGGATCACTTGAGTTCTGATACAAGTTAACCCTTAAAGAGTCGAACTGGTCCTTATCTAATATTCTGCTTTTATCAAGGCCATCAATATCAAACTCTGAATCACTATTAATGCCAGAATCATCAAATTTGTCATTATCTATGGTTTCAATGGAATAATATCTGATTTGACTCTCTGTATTTGTGGGCAAAGTTGACCATCCATAAAAAGTAAAAGAGCTTGAATATCTTGTCTGAAGGGGAGCTGGAAGGATCTGCATGGAAGAGATACACGAAAAATCATGCTGAAAGACACACTGAATTCTCTGATAATAGAGCCTTGAATGTTGTATGATCTTGCAATGAGCTGTTCTGTTGATTAAACTGTGTCCCATCATCCATGCAGATAAAGGAGAAGGGATGCACCCGAGTCTCTGCATCTGAAAGGAATTCATATTTAGACTAAAACTTTAAACCATTATGATGTACATGAAATCATGTTACTGAAAATCTGGAAAATAAGCTCATGAAGAATATACAATATATGATCAAAATAATTCAATTCATATAATTTTGGAGATAAATTCAATCTAGTGTAATGGATGCAATATAAACACAACTGATATTTGAGAAAATGGAATTTGTGACATCTTTTCTAAAGTATGCAATTATCTTAAACAAAATGGGATTTGAAAATTCAAAAATATAATTTGGGGTTCCATACACACTGGAGCATACTTTGTGAGTTACAATTAAACCTGTCAAAGTAAGCAGGGTTTACAAGCACTGGAAACTGGAGTGAACTGAAACAAACAACAAAATTTTCCAACTTATTATTTTAGGGTTAATATTTCTGAAGCTTAGGAGTTAAATTCAGTTAAGCTGGTTGGGTTTTATTTTATTTTGTGTAATCTTCAGTTTCCCTCTACTTCAAAACCCTGTCTTCTTTGGTTTACTTATTACCACCAGTAAATTAATTGGAAGAGAACATCTTAGTAGGGTAAACGGAATTTTAATGTTTCCTAAACCCAATTATTGCATCTTTTTATTAAAAAACTCCTCAAAACCTTCCTGTTTCCTTTGATGGATCTATAATTCCACCACTTATCATAATGAACATTATTGTACTTGGTGTTATTTAACATCTAACCTATCTTAGACATTTCCTATTATACACATAGGTAAGTGTTATGGGTGTTATTTACCATTTAACCTACCTTGGACACCTCATATTACTTATGTATATGTAACTAAGTCTACCTCTAAAAAACTGGAAGTTAAATTTGAATGCCATAAATAATTCTCTTAACAGTTGTTTTGTTTATACAAAAGACTGACCTGTACTTGTATGGAGTAATGCTCTATATCTGGGGAGGTACTAGCTTTAGTCTAAAGCAGTTTGACTTGTCAATTCTCCCGGTCAAGCCCACTTGCACTACAATGTAATGTGGTTCAATTTTCCTCCTCCATTGTTAAAGTAATACTTTGGAATTTGTTCTTGAAAGCTGGGTGCTTGTGTGCCCCCATTATTAACTAAACCACATATTACTTGGTAAGCTAATGTGTCACATAATTACTGTGAGGTTGTTTGCAGTTCAAGGGTGGGCCATATTGAGATCTGTTTCTTTTCCAACACACCAAAGCTTCGGAATTTTATCCCCTCATGTCTTTCCAAACAGCTATGATGTTGCCCTTGTTATAATTCATGTTTTACATTTCCTTTTAAATTCTTATAAACATTTTCCTCTTTTCTTATTTCTCTCTCATTTTCTTGCTTCATATTTCAATTAAGACCTAGCTTCAACATGGATTTTTGACCGTGAATAAAGCCTCCAACATAAAAATATGAACTTTTAAACGTAGTTCCTGAGTGAAGTATGAAACCTGAAAGGTAAAAGTGTATGGTAAGGATGTGCACTTACTGAGTAACATATTGAAAATAAATTCTCCAAATGAAATGTATTACCTCTAACAAAAAGCTTTGATATAATTTAAAGTTAGAATACTTCATTTCATCATGACGTAGATCACCCCAAAGAATAAACTGTGACATCAAAATTTGAAATTTTTTCTTTCACCTGGGTTATCTCTGGGTAGGTTAGAGAAAAAGCAAATACCAAACAACACAGCAGCTTCAACTAACCAAACATAACCAAAGAAGTGCTCCAACTATCGGAATTTATTCTGAGTGAAGAACTTAACATTAAAACTTATTTTTTGTGAAAAAAAATAACATCCTTAGTGAAAATGTCAAAAGTTTAAGTGAAAAAACTACTAAATCTGGAATATCACTGACTTTTAAATTGACTGAACTGTGCTGTTTGGTGAATACAGTAAGATGTGTGTTGTTATTTTTTTTTTTTTCCAACAATAAGTAGTGGTAAGAAGGGCTGTGATGTCAGTTCATCCTACTTGGCAAATAGCAAATAGATGAGGGCAAACAAGTGCCATTTCTCCATCTGCCCCTGATACACCTTGCCAATGCAGAAGACAGAAAACGAGTATGGTTTCAAGAGTAGCTTTTTGGTGCTCGCGAATTGTAGTTTCATCAGTACCTAATTATCTAACGCTGTTGCTAGTAACTTTATTATTTATCACTTCCACAAATCTAACTGTGATATATAATTGACTTCCAATTGTCTACAATTGTAGTATATATTGGGATTGAAAAAATACTGATGGAGCATGATTACAATCTTTCAATTTATTAGAAAACGAGAAAAACCAATGGGGGGGGGGGGAAGGCTATGAAGATCAGGGAAAATGCTAGATTAAAGTAAAATTACATAAAACTAGTAAATCATCATAACCTGTCAAACTTCACCTAAAAGCTGATTATTAACTTGTTTCCTATTTTTCTCTAATAATATGTGAATAATGTATTCATGTTTACATCCAGTTCCTGGGTAACCGTATGTATTCACACATACATAACTGCACATAATTCACAATGTGGTATGATTCAGCACAAACATTTTTTGTAAATTTCCAATGTAACACTGAAATTTAGAGAAAATCGCAGCACACAGGTAGAATTAGGCGAGGGTTTTTTATAATGTTTTATCTGGGACACCACTTTAACAGACAGGTTCGGAAGAAATACTTTTGAATGAACTTAATAAAAGTGATTTAGACTGGTGTAACATCATTCATAAGGAGCTCCATAGATATGTTAAATGAAGAAGGGCTGTGAAATTGTTTCAATTAAGTGAAGCATTTGTATTATTATTACTTTTGAATAGCTAATCTGCCCTTGTAACCTTTCTTTCATTTTAGCTATAATATATGTTCAAGCCCTTTTTGCCCTAACATACCTTACTCCCGGTCCACTTCGTCCCGTCACATGTGACATTCATTGGTATAAACTGTCCGTCATTCTACATTTGTTCGCTTCTCCCTTTCAGATTACAGAAACCACACTCTTTGTGTACAGGCAACACTTTGTTTACATGCTATGGCCTAAGATTTATACATAATGAAAACTCCTAAAAATTTGTATGTACGTGTCATTGATGTAAATGTGCAAGTCTTTATATTATGTATAGAAAATTAAGACTGTAACATATAATCTAAAACTGCGTTATCCGTGAAAAATGTTTGTATGTACCGTACTATAATAAAGTTTCAATATGACATGGTGAAAATTCTGGTCTCGTGATCGGTTGACGTTATTTAATAACTAGGCTAAAGCACTAGCGTTTAATTACGTGTGAAGATCTACAGCGGTCGCAAAACCCTCTTTATAAACATGGTTATTTCGCGTTCAAATGCCCGAGTGATGTAGTACATCTGGGTTCACCACAACCAGAAAATGGATGCAGGATGTACAGAATTCTAATAGTAGGAGAAGCAAATTTAGGGAGTTTGATGAAGTGTGACCCCGTCTTCTGTCAGGCATTTCATATTTCTAGTCTCATGTAGGCAGAGCCGGATTACCAAATAAGCTAGCTAGGCCATGGTCAAGAGCGGCAGCTCAAGGTAGGGTGCCAATTTTTTCATAAATATGTACTTTGACAAGCACAATTGTGTCACTAACATCTTAGAATAGTGATTAAACCATCAGCATCATGTTTAGAACATGGCCGAGTTATACTTGCTCTTATGTTTTACTTCAAACGTATCATCTATTGACGCTACCTCGCTAATGCGGGAAATGGCGAATATACAAAACATTCCCACACGCACAGTTATACGGGTCTTTGTCGTGTAGTGGTTAGCTTTATTGACTGAGTTGGTAGGTGCTATCCTGGATGGGACCCGTATAGGTTCGAATCCTGGGCGTGGTAATCGACGCGCACCCAACCCAGGTGTTCATTCTCCCTTCGGATTTGGTCGATAAATAGACAGCTGGCCTAAGCTGGTATATATATATATATATATATATATATATATATATATATATATATATATATATATATATATATATATAT
>JAYMFT010315768.1:0-10062 GCA_038088735.1 Panulirus argus | reverse complement strand
CGGGCACCACTTTAACGCTCCTCAGTCAGGACGGTAGTACCACCCTGGGCGGCTGTTGTCAACAACCTACTACCTATAATATATATATAAAACTGAAATATTGTACCATACGGTCACCATCAAAGGAAGGTGATGTCCGCGAGTCACAAAGGACTCGCGAAACACTTGACAAGCAAAATCAAGGTAATGGCGTGTATGTTTGAACTATCATGGTTGAAAGAACTCGATCTCTGCATTGTACAAAGGGAAGGATATGTACATGATAATCCTCGCCTGGCAGCACACTGAGGACATCAAAGACACCACAATGTCTAAAAGGCTCTCAACGAGGACGAAGCTTCCGTAGTGTAGCGGTTTGTGGGGATGACCATACATCAAGAAGTCCCGGGTTGAAAACCTAGATAGGGCAGTCGGTTTACAATCAACCCAGTTGTCCATCCTCCCTTCGGAGATGGTTGATAAATGGGTAACTGGCGCAGGCTGGGGTATATATTTGTGTGTATAAATCCGAGTCCCAGACGGCCATAACTAAAATAAATAATCAAGTCTGTCTTAATACCTTAGATTATAGCAAAGGTTATCAAACAAAAACATACCAGATCTGGCCCAGCGAGAGAGGGAAAGACTATCGGACACCTGAATGAAACTGCTTTGCAACATTCAAAAGAAAACTTGATTAATGACTAGTAACAGCTCCTGATGAACCCAGAAGTGACAATCATACAGACTGTGAGGCGGCAAGGAAAAAGCAAAATAATGGTACCGTTAATCAAGCAAGACGTGTCATTACTATTGTGTGTTGCGGGGAGAAAGTTTTACACTTGTGTTGCCCCGTCTTCTTAACTTTGTGTATATATATATACCATATCTCTATTCCAATGTACGTACGCACACACACACACACACAAACACTAGCTTATGCCAAGTATCCATTCTATCAACCAGCCCCGAGGAGAGGATGAAAAGCTCGGTGGACTGTGGACCGGCTGCCACGACCAGGATTTGATTTCAGGCGGCCCGTGCATTGCATGACGGTCAGGAACGCTAACCGCTACACCACGGAGGCCCGTAAACGGTATGTGCTTGCCTTTGCTCTACCTAGCGAATATATCTTGTCGTCTGTACTGGTGGGTGGGCGGGTCCTTCCTCCACCACATCCTGACCATTACCTCTCCCACGCCTGACCTTCCTGACGACGCCCCAGCCTCCTCTACTACATCGACGTCACCCTCACTTTCAGATCTGACCTTCCTCTGTCTCTGGTCAGTCGCAGTATACTGCTTATTTATCCACACCTGACCTTCCTCCTACTAACTGCCCAACCACAGTGACCTTGATTGACCACAGGCCAACCGTAGGAGCACCTGCTCTCCATCAACCCCTGACGAACCCATCAGCAGTGTGGGGTGACCTGCGACTGCCCAACTGCTGGTGACGTGGGTCTACCATCTCCCAGCCAGGGTCATAACGCGCTCCTTCCCCCAGGGGCAGTACCCCTCGCCTCAGGCCACAACAGACGGACCACATGACCCACGATGAACAGCTCCTGCCAACGCCTCGCCAGCACCTGACCTGTGTTGTCCACTGACTGGGTTACCACAAGGTAATCATCAGTACAGCGTCTTGAACGCCCGTGTCTATCAGTAAGCTGGAGCTTCCGGAAAACTGCCAAAAAAAAAACCCTTTCGCCTCACACGGCTGGAGAAAAAGAATGGGCACCGCAAGGATTTCCATTTCTTCTGACTCATGTGGCTTTCTCCTCGGCTCTGGCAGCAGATGAAGAACACGACCAGCCAGGCCAAGATACTCCCGGGAAATTAGTTTAATTTCCGCCATGACCCGGCTCACCGTGGAGGCAAACACGGCCGACTTACGGTTGACACAGCCGCTGTCGCCGCCTCCATAATACACTCTTGGGTCTCTCGTATATCCCTAGCGGTTAGTGTCCTGTGTGGACCAACACTCCGAACAACGATACCTCACTGCTCACGACCATCCAGCCATCCCTGAACACGACGACGCCACGACCCTTGAGCACGACCTCATAACCCTGGAGTATAATGGCCTGACCTCTGACCTGACCCTGAACCGAGGGTCGTATGCCAGAGGTCAATATAGGTTACTGGTAATTCTAATTTAGGTTGCTATTCTTAACGGCCTCTCATTTTCTCCTGGTTAAAAATCCTTCCTTTCCTCTCCCTCTGCCACGGCCAACAGCCGCTCCTCCGTGTCATGAATGCCACTATCAACAGCCACTCTGAAAAACCTAAGATGCAGTTGCGTATCAGCGAATATTTTGCATATTAACGGGATAGGAAGCTGTCCAATCACCTTACTACACAGTTAACCGCTGCAGTTAAGATGACGCGAACAGTGAGTAAGATGGTAGCATCCCTGGTTATAACAGGGTGACCTTTCACGGTCAGGTCAAAGGTCATGTTATCCTGCACAAAGGTCATACCATCTTGCTCGAGGGTCACTCTTCAGTAGGGCCAAATTCCTTCCAAGATAACGTGTTGCATCGCACTTTCTGACCCACATTTCTCGGGGTAATATTCCAGCCCGGAATCCGTGGCATCGCACTGTCTTGCCTGAATATCTCCGGCTGCAGCCGGTCCCCCGGCATAAGACGACAGCCTCTAATGGCTCACCAGCCGGCCACGAAAGCATCTGGTCAGTGTACAGCGTTAGTCCATAAAAGACATATATACGTCTCTTCTGGTTTATATAATTCCTAAAAAAATATCGCGTCCATTTTTTCAATCCAAGTTATACCCGCCCCATATGACGTTCTTCGGGAAGGCGGCCTTCGCTCGTCATAACATATTTCCTTTACTTCTTCCCAAGCCTTACTTGGCACTAAATTCATTCATAATAATATATTTTCCGATGAGGCCGCAATCGCACCTTTCCCAATCACTTCTTCCTTATGGGGGAAAGAAATCCTCAAGCTTGGCTGCAGTGTCTCCTGAAGCTATCGGCACACTCTACCGCCCTTGGCCAGCAGCTGTAACCCTGGCCTCTCCAGTAGCAATCCCGAGCTTTCCAGTAGCAGCCCCGGGGTCGCCAGTAACAACCCCGGGCTAGCCAGTAGCAGCCCCGGGGTCGCCAGTAGCAGCCCCGGGCTCGTCAGTTGCAGCCCCGGGCTCGCCAGTAGCAGCCCTGGGCTCGCTAGTAGCAGCCCCAGGTTCGCCAGTAGCAGCCCCGGCCTAGCAAGTAGCAGCCCCGGGCTCGTCCCCACACCTCGTTTGTGTATCCAAGGTTCAAGTCCATTGATTTTACCGTTGCCCGCTGCAGGTAGGTGGTGGTTGCTCATGCTCCCTTCCGTCGTGCCCTTTGTCGCGTCAAGACGGGTGACGGGTGTGTGAGTCTCAGGGAGGATCTGACGGATCCTGGGAGATCACTGGAGTCTACTGTCGGCTTACGGCAGCGGCGGAATTGCTTCTGCCGTGGACGAGTCTCCGGTGTCAGTCGTCTGGTGTTACCTGACCTGGCGTCGGGAAGCAAATCCTTCCGTGTCTACACCACCCGTGGGTGGCAATACGTACGGGACCCGACCCGCTACACCCGCCTTGGGCGGTGTGGGGACGCCATCTTCCTGATTAAAAAAATCAGTTCACGAGACCCTATGCCGCTCATCTACTCGTAAATCTGCCGGTTCTGGTGATACTTTCAAAATAAACCCAATTTGTAAAATGAGAATAATAAGTCGGAACTACATACACTGCACGGAAAAAATGAACAATATGTTAAAGGAATCATAATGATACGGCTACAGTTCAAATTTGACGCAAATCTCTCTAAGACAAAGGTCTGGCAATTTGAATAAATTTCCATCTTTAGTGACACTGACAATGTTGTATGATGGGAGAAGGGGAGGGAGCAGTGGCCATGTTGGACGGTGGTGATGGGGCGCCACCTAGGGAACATCCCTTCCCAGATGGTTTCAGATCAGTCCGCTGGTTACATGGCAGGCATGTACGTATGTCAGGTCGGGAGGAAATGCGGCTTATTTTCACAACCAGCAAAAATTAGGCACACTATGAGTCTTGGACGCCAACTAATGGCTAAAGTCTAACATGGCCTTTGGTGAGCTGAACCCCCAAATGGAAGCCAGAATTACAGGAACATTTTTTTCCCCAAAAAATAAACTCTCACTCGCTGTTTACTCTAAACATGAAGATTTATTGCTATGATTTATTACTACTCGAGAGTACTGTTACTTGGCTTCGACTCCTAATGTTATGATCCAACCAACAAAGACACGCGGAGTCAAATACTAAATTCGGTGTTGTCTAACAACCGAGACTAAGCACATCTATTTGCTCTTTGTAAGAAGTTGGGGAGGAACTCGTGTGGTATGAATACGGCTGATAGGGCTGGGCCACCACCCGGGGAAGAGGTCATGCCCAAGTGACTGTATGAGGCAAGAAACTGCACGGAGAGGTTGTTAGAGGCAGCAGTACTGGCCCGATGGTTCATGGGAGAGTGGCAGGACGGTACCTTGGTTTACGGTGTATAGTGGCACAAGTGCAATGGTCTGTAAGGGAGAAGTAGCGCATTATGGGAAAGTAGTGGCAGGTTTAATGGTTTATTTGGGGGTAGTAGCGTTATAAGGGATAGTGAGAGAGGTTTAACAGTTTATAGATGTTGGGTTCCAAGGGTGGGTGCTGTTGCAAGTTTAATGCTTTCTAAGGGTCCTAACTTAGCAGTTTATGGGAGAGGAGTAAAGCGGGTTTAAAGGTTAACGAAGGATTAGGTATAAGGATCTGTTTTATTCAAAACATAAGAATAATGATTTTAGGGAAGTAATCATCAGTGCGATGGTTTATGGGAAAGTAATCGAGGGTTATCAATGGTTACTAGAGACGTCTGATGGTTTGAGGGAAGCAGCGACGAGTGTTTAATGATTTATGGGCAAAGGAGTTCTCCAATCCTCTTCAATCTATTCTCACATCGCCTCCCGTCACCTGCAGACCACAGTGTGAAAGTCCTTTCATATGCAGCAGACGACCTCACAATCACATCACAGCAGCAAGACTACTTAAGCAACAACAGACGTGCACCACAACAAAACACAATGAGAAGATTGTCTCCCTCAAAACAGAATGTGTTTATCTCCACAGGAATCCAACGTCATCCTCTTATTCCCTGAGCGACGTGAAACCTACTTGCACCTTCCCATCACCCTGAACGGTCAACCACTGCCACTCTACTACTGCCATACTATGAGTAACATGAGACACAAGTGATGTTCGCTCCCCTCATCAACACAAAGGCCCTATACAAACTAATCGTCGGCTGACCATTTCCCGGCACCAGATTGGGACAATTACAAGAATCTTCTGATATCCTCTACTAACATTTCTTATGCCCAAGATGCAACTTCTCAATTGCTCTGTGTTCATCCCATGAAAACATACACATATCACTACACTTCTTGACCTGTGGTTCAGCCCGGTGGAGGTGGCCAGCTTCCTAAGAGCTGCAGGAGTTCCCGAGAAGAGGATACTGGTATAGGAAGATTAGGTTAAGATGAGACAACAGAGGGGTGAGTTTAAGGGTTAGCGAGGGAAACAGAAGTGTGGGTATGAGAGTGTAGGGAGAAGTAACAGACCAAGATAACAGTTGTGGAGAGAGCAGTAACAAGTGGGTAACACCCGTAGGAAGGAGAACGTTCCTTAGTATCATAACACTATATGAAGGCAGTGAACATTCGACTGTAGTAACCTATTAACGACGGTACGATCCTGGGGGTACGATGACCTCACCATATCTTAGGATGGTACCGTCCTTCTCAAGAGGTCAAAGGCGGTAACCAGGTGGCAGTTCAGTGGTTGAATATAAGTGTGTCAGTAAACTGGTGGCCACAGCAGCACACCCGGCCGACGACGACCGAACAGCAAGGAAGATAAGCTGAATGCAAGGGCGACCGGACCAGGGAATCTAGAGATCAGTTATCCAAGAATTTGTGTGTTAAGGAGTGAGAACCGGGCGTCACGCTGGGTCTTCCACACAGGTGACGGGAACCCGGTATCCCCACGGCACACCCGCCCCCTGAGGACCAGCCCAGATAATGCAGTTTATACGTGAGTGAACTCAACATTCTTCCCGGCCCGTGTGACACGACAAAGTATACGTTAGATTGTTTATCCTGACCTGCAGTGTGTGGCGCCCTGCCAGGAGCATTTGTTATGCTCCTGGCATCACACCTACATATTATAACAATCTCTGGCGCTCACGTTCAACACGCTGTACAACGCCAACAGATGATATAATTCGCAGGAAAATGTTGAATTGCTAAAAGATATACGATCCTTTCCTGGCACTTGTCTCTTGGGGAATGAGAGACTATATTAGGACCTGACCATGTCTGCCCATCAGTGTCATAAGTAAACCTGTCATCCCTGGGTCTGACTTATGTAAGCAAGTCTCTCTCTACTCACCACTTGTACTAAATTCCATCCTCGACTCCTCCCAGTAAAGGTCGCGAGCCACTGACACCCATGAATGGGACCGGGCAGTAAATGTCGTCTCCAAGCTACTACGACTACTACTGCAGAGCGGTGATCCTTCCCGCTGTTCTTGTAAGCATACGACACTCGTACAATGCCACGACTGTCAGCCATGAAAACCTGAAGCTACTGCACGTCGGCCGCCAAACACCTGCCGGGCCGCGCTCACCAGATGTCCCTCACCAGACGCGCCAACACTCACGTCCTCCAGCAGCGAGAGGGGCAACATCCACACCAGCAAGCTGCCTACATTCGTCCGCGGTAAAAAGGCATCAAATATATATGACTCATAAATTACTGGGCCAATATATGAGCTGGAAACAAACAGTGGAATAAATTATTGATGTTTTTGTAAGATACAACCGGCATCAGCAGCATGGAGCAGTAAGGGGCCCCAGGAGCAGGAACCTGAGCCACACGGGCGCGAGAGGAGATGAACGAGGGGCGCACCTGACCCTCAGTGGTGACGAGGCCAGGGATACGCCAGAAAGGTCTCATAATGGTCTCAGAAATGACTTAGTGGCGACGAGCGCCAGGAAGTGCATGCGAGGGACGCCCCTCACGGCGGATGGATGCCAAGTCGCTGCACCATCTCTCACTCAACGCCAGCCAGGAAAACCCCGGCCAAAGAACTAGTGAACTTTCAGCCACATGCCAGTAAACACGGCTGCCTGTCACAGTCGAGGATCTAATTCTATAATACCTCTGCTGACACCAAGGTTCCAGACTCCCAATACTGCCAGGATTCACAAGCAGAGTTCTATCTGGTCTCTACACATAAGACGTACAGTATATTACATGTCACAGTCTCAGCTGAAATGCTATGTTCTATGTTAACTTACGTTTAACAATCGAAGTAGATAAGCTGGGTAGTAAAACTGAAGGTATGTGAAGGACAGAGTACTGTAGTGATAGAGACTGAATACGTTCATTACAGATATGTAAATAGTAAAAGACCAGTGGATCTTTAAAGACCTATTTGTGATGGTATAAGAGACCACAAATTGTCTCAAAGCTTAATACGAAGAGAGAACTTTGCATTATTCCTGAAATTGTTCATGTAAGCTTTTACAAATGCAGCGGAAGAAAAATGAAAGTATATGTAAGATAAAGCAAAGTTACTGTTTCTGAAGATGGGCCATCACAGTGTCGTATAAGAACAGGGTTGAAAGAAGAATTTAAAGTTATTAATGTATTAACGTATTTGGAAGTGATAAAAAATAAAGAGGGTAATGTAAAGGATAAATGATATGATCCTTTCCTGGCTCTTGTCTACAGAGGAATGAGAGACTATTTTAAGACCTGACCATGTCAGTGTCATATGTAAACTTGACATCCTTGGCTTATACTTATGTACACAGAATTCTGGTGAACGTAGAGCAGGTATACAGTGTTGGAAGAGCCTGCATCATACTCTACCCGTCCCAGTCCAAGCACACAAATATAAAAACAGTTATCTTAGTCCATCGGTGTGATAGCCAAGGCCAACTGAAATGGGTAAAAAAAATACAGTTTGGACCTGGAGTTAGTAGAGAAGCAAAATATTGAAGATGTGAGAAAGATATGAGGTGTGAGGGTACTTTTAATGAGACAGAACAAGAAAAAATGGTAAATTAATGTCCATGACGCACCTCATGTGAATAAGAACGAAATTTGGCGACAGACACAGTTTCTTATATGTGGTGATGGTAGTCTGCTAGTACAAGAAGTGGGACCCACTGGGTTCAGTGAGCTTCGGCCAGGATACACTCGGGTTATGTGCCCATGACTTCCCTCCCCACCCACCACATGTGAGGTATTATCATGTTACTCTGCGAGGGGTAAGCTGCTGTCATGATACATTAGAGCGAATTATCACAAGGATTTCATAATAACTTTAAGCTCTATTCTAAAGTGCAAAACAATACCTGAGTAATTTGTCTGGCAAGCGAGATATATATTATGACGCATGAATAATTCTCATTCAGGATACTTGAGAAGCTTTATATATTGCCCTAAAAATGAATAGCAAAGAAATAGTCCCTAAATGGAAACACATCTGTAACAAATCCAGGAATATAAAGCCAAATTATTCTCTAACAAATACATTTAAGAAATAAGGGCACTTCAGGAGGGAGACGATATGTTCTGGCTAGGCTGAGGATGCGGTTCTGGTGGCAAACTGTTCGTGAATCACCGTAAGAGACGATGTAAGGAATGAACAACACATGAAATATGGATTAAAGATGAACCACAAGAAGTGGAATATATGACAGCTAGCAGACACGAGCAAGAGGAAGAGGGAAGCTGTGAATCATTGGTCACATCATATAAGGAGTGAAGGGTCGGAAATACCTTGCGAAAAGTGATATTAAATGATGCAAGGACAGTGTCAGGAGGGAAGAGCAAATTCACCAAATATCGTCAGAATACTTGAACACTTTCTCCATTAATAAGATACACGAACGTCCCACAGAAACTTAGGTCAGACATATACAAGATGATTTTTAAACTAACTGTGTTGCAAGGCAGCGAAACGCAGCGACTGACCCAGTTTGGAGAGATCCCGGGATTGGAGATGTTAGCCCTTCCCTTCCTGATGGCAGTAACAACGACATATTGAAGGTGTAATGTACACATTAGGAAACAAGAAGCACCTTGCCTCTGACACAGAGAAACAACCCTCGCTGGTACGTACACGTGAAGATGACGGCATCAACCATGTATTTCACAAATAAAAATTTTGCGTGGACTCCAAAGACTAGAAAATATTAGTGTTACAGTAAGTATACTGGGACTACATTTTGAACAAAGTGATTCCCAGTGCCAAGGTTGTGAGACTGGGAAGAGAGGTTGGTGAAGCAGCCCTCACCAGACAGACTATTGAAATCTAAACCGCCGCAAGAAGTAGGTCAGATGTCATAAAAAATGCACTATGTCATTAGTATAACATAAGACGCTGCTCTTCCTTCAATAAAAATTAAATAACAACATTCATACTATAAAATAGGCGTTCCTGTCTGGCTTCCGTTTGTAAACGCGCCAAAGATGTTGCCAGACGCACAATGACTAATCCCCCCCCCCACCTCATACACAACTGCTTATAATCTATATATCCTTGGTAGGACAGACACTGCTGAGGTGATATATTTTTGGGAAAATATGTTACTGTTCAGCACGAAGACTGTGCCGGAAATTTGGCTGGGATAAAGACGAAAAATGGCGTTGAGTGATAATACCTTTGAACAATGCCATTCCGCCATTCTCCAACGCAAAACAACTAAGGTTTGCTATTCTCGGAGCGTCTGCTCAGTGAACTTCCGAGTTCAAAGGTCAATGGCCAGCTGGTTAGCTGTCCTGCGTAGGAGCAAGCAGAAGAGGGAGCGAAGGGCCCGAATCTGCTTGAATAATCTACATCAGGAAGGATATAAATAAGATAAAACTTGTCCGTTACACTACACCCTAGAATGTCAGACTTATCAGGTCAAGCAACTTACACACACACACACACACACACACACACATATATATATATATATATATATATATATATATATATATATATATA
>JAYMFT010315757.1:0-10063 GCA_038088735.1 Panulirus argus | reverse complement strand
CGAACTCAGAGCCTTCGGGATGTGCGAGAGACACTGTATATATATTACTGCTTGCCCTCCCCTCTCCCCCCTTCACCCCTTCCCCCCCTCCTCCCTCCCCCCACCACACACACACACACACACACACACCTAGCATCTCCGGCATCCCAATAACCCCGGTAGTCGATAATGGAGGAGAGGCTTCATTGGTGGCTCGGAGTCAAGTGCATTGTGCTATCCCGACTGGGATATCCCAGAGGGGGTAGTGGGGGGGCTGGGGACCGCTGCTGTTCCTCGTGGTGGGACTTGTCTTATGTGTACAATATTTGAATATACAACGACGCCAACTACCGCGCAGGACACAAGCCGTACAGGATGAAACTGAAACTGCGTAGTTCATTCGTTTGCCAAGTGAGATCCGACGCGACACACTGCACTGACAAGGCCGTTCGAGGTCGACCTTTTTGTACGTGCACGATGGCGTTCCGTCAGCGACAGATTTCTCGCGTCTGGATAAAAAGTCGAAGGGAAACAGACGAAGACGACGAGGGCGACCAAGAGAGACCTTCTGTCGTTTCCCGTTGCACGTGTCCACGACAAGTATGTCGTTCAGTGAAGCTTTTACTGATTCATTTTCTTCTGGTCTGTAAGGAGGTCGAACAAGGCAGGGAAAGGCAACAGGAGACCCGATGGTGGTCTGGTGACGAGAGGGCGTTATCCCAGGAGACCGATAACGGGTGTCCTGCGTTCTCTGACGTACTTACGGTACGAACGCAGATGGAGGCAGGCTAGTGAAGGAGAGGTGGGAGGGAAGGAGGGAAGGAGAGGTGTGGGCATATGGTGTTTGAGAAAGAGAGAGAGAGAGAGAGAGAGAGAGAGAGAGAGAGAGAGAGAGAGAGAGAGGAGGGAGAGAGAGAGAGAGAGAGAGAGAGAAGAGAGAGAGAGAGAGAGAGAGAGAGAGAGAGAGAGAGAGAGAGAGAGCTGGTGTAGTCAGGGAGAGAAAAATCCACAGGAAGAACTTGGGGACAGCGCTGCATCGCTCCAGCCGCAAGTTCCTTGCAGGAAGTAGCTGTTGCAGGCACTCCCTGTGAGGAGGAGCAGTTCATGCCGAACATATTACCGGAAAAAAAAGAGAAAGAGATGAAGAAGAAGAGAAAAAAAATGAGTAAGTTTAAGAAAACTTTTGTAAACTGGAGACTCGCGAGGACAGAGAGAAGGAACGCCCGGAACGCTGGTGCTGAGAAGCTGTCGGACGGAACAGGGGCGGAGGCGCGTGCCTGGCGAGGAGGTGGAAGAAGGCGGTAGGCAGCGACAAGGAAGTGGCGGAGACAGGACGCGGAGAGGGATCACTTCTTGGGAGGAGGAAGCTAGAAGGAAAGGGGAGGGAGGAGGAGAGGATGAGGAGTAGAGGGGAAAAATGGGCAAGAGGAGGAGAAGGAAGAGGAATGAAGAGGGGTGAGGGAGGGTAGATGGGGAATGGGAGGAAGAGAGCTGCATGAGAAAGATAAGAGTTAAGGCACTTCTTACGGTGAAGCGGTGAAGTTGGAGCATGGAATAACGTAGAGAGAGAGAAGAGAGAGAGAGAGAGGACGAAGAAGTGGGCCCCGCGTCATCAAATAAATCTGAAAGGTGAGGGATTCCTTGTGGGAAGTGAAGATCGCATTACGTATGTATGAGATGATGAAGGGAGAAGACCCGGTACCATTGAGTAGCGTGGAAGAACTGGTGGAGGAGGGGCGTGGGTAGGGAAGTGGAGGAAGAACGTGGGAGGACAGGTGGAGGGGGAACGTTAATGAAGTGGAAGAGGAACATCTGGTATATGGTAAACTCCAACACTGACATGAGGTCCCCCAGCACACTTCTTTTCCTCCCAGAGGCCATGCCACTTCTGCAAGGCCCAGAATGCTACTTCAAAGTCCATACTGTACCTTTGGGACCTTATTTACACCCAGAACTCTAGCTGCCTTCCCGAAAAGTTGCGGCTGCTCCTTCATAGCCGCTACATTTCCTTTTCTGCAGAGGAACTCAGCGCCTAACTTAGATTACTACTGCTCGCTAGTTCGAGTTGCTGCCACTTCTAGGGTCATAACAGCTCTTAACCCCAGACAACTCCTCCAAGGCTTAGGGACTCTTGTCTAAATCCTGATTACTTCTCCCTTTGGCTAGGCTTATCCTCTGGTGCTCAAGTTATTCCTCCGAAGTTGATGATCTTCCTCGTAAGGCCAGGTTCCTCTCCAGAGTTGGAGGCGTCCCAGTTGTGCTTGGGCAACTGTTCCCGAGCCGTGTGTGCTTGCGCCGGAACCCGAGCGCAACTCCGCCACAGCTGAAGGCTTCCTTCCGGAGGTTGGGCCACGCTCGAGAAAGCTTTTTAGTATCCTTTCCTGGCCCCTGGTACTCCACCGCAGATGAAGGCATCCTCCCATAGCTTAGGGGGGCTAGCTACTCTCCAAGACCCTTCGAACTTCTCTTCCAATTTTTTTTTAGCCCTCGGCCGCAGACGAAGTCAACCCGTCCATAGCTCGGGTCCACTGTGCCCGAGCCTTTCGACACACACTCTGTGAGTGACCCTACTACAGCCTGCCCGTATCGCTTTGAAGATAAAGAACGGGTGATCAGCCTGTCTGTGGGATGAATGGTTCGGTGGGGGGAGTAGGGAAGAGGGAGACTGTATTGTTCCTATTGCCTGTGATGGTGGCGATGATGGCGATCTCTCGGACCGCCGGCGCTCCTGGTGGGGGTGACGTTCGTGGTATTGTTTGCTGCTGATGATGATCTGGTCTCCCGCTTGTTTTATGTCGTTGATGACTTTGACGTTGACGCTGCTATTGATGGACGGTGGCGACTTGATCGTTGATGACGTTATTGCTGTGTGTGTGTGTGTGTGTGTGTGTGTAACATGCCGTCACCATCGTGTACACCTTGAACTATCCCCGTCATGCGTGTACAGCTACCCCTCCATTTGTATACAAATCCTCCCCTCCATGTGTAGACATTTTTCCATGTGCACATAACTTTCCCTACTGTGCATATAGCACGTTCCCGCTGTGTGTGTGTGTGTGTGTGGCCGTCCCCACCATGTGTGTTCAGCGTGCTCAGCGTGTGTACACAACGTCCACATTGTGTTTGCTCCCGGACCGGCCATACGCGCGTATCCTGCATACGATGTGTTTATAATACTTCTTTCTTTTCGTTAAGCATCAATCGTTACTCTGATGCGTCGCCTCTGCTCCCTTTTCTCCAAGATGTGCAATTCGACAGAGAAAGTGCGTGCGCGTGTGTGTTTGCGCGTGTGTGTGTGTGTGAGTGAGTGCCTTTTCATGGTTACCTGAAGAGAAGTGTCGTGCCAAACGGTGTAATGAAAAACTTTGCTGATGTCGAGCGCCCCGCGAAATAACGCGTAAAGTGCCCCACGGAATGATGCGTAAAAAAGTTTCACGTCCCTTTTTCTAAAAACGCCTCCCCTCCCCTCCCTCCTCTACCTCCTCTCCCTCCTCTCCCGGGACTGAGCCTTTTATGATGAATGGCATAAAAGGCAAAGATTTTATCCTCTTCTCTCTCTCTCTCTCTCTCTCTGCGTTGTGGTAAATGTCACAGAATCTGTGTCGTCTGACTTTAGGCCAGTGTTGCGACTGCAGATGCCGTAGTGAGAGGAAGTGTGGTGAGTGCGGTGAGGTTGTTGGTTCGTCGTGAGGCGAGTGTGTTGGAAATGAAGGATGGTAAGGTACGCGTCGCGTCGCGAAGAGGTGAGGTGAGGTGAGTGTAGTCAAGTTGGGTGTGGCGAGACGGATCTGGCTCAGTGTGGCGACCACCCAGTTGTGTGTGGCGAGGATGAGTCATTTGAGTCTGTCGAGGAGAGTCCAACAGCTTGCGTGACCAAAGACCCAGGCCCAGCAGCCTGGGCCCAACCCGATCTCTTGGGCGCAGAAGACCTTCCGAAGACCTCACCAGGTATTCGTCAGGTGGGCGTCGCTAAGGAGTAGCAGACTTGATCACACGAATACTGTGAAGCGAGTTTCGTGGATCGGGTGAAGTGTACAAAGCATCCATTTAGATGCATCTGTTGTCCAGGTAACTTTACCCCCACACTGCGTAGATTGAGAGGATGACGTGAGGAAGTTAAGGTTTGATTGCGTAACCTAGTGTCGGTGGTCAGCTAGGCCCTGGCCGGCCCACAGGCCGGTATTGGCCCGTGGAATATTACTCTCCAGCGTTTTATAAAGTGCGTGTAGGACTCGCTGCTACACTGCAAGTATTAAAATCGTATTTTTCACCGATATTCCGGTTTAAATTCTTTTTTAGTTATTACTGTCGATATTTTAAAAAGTATACCCTGAATGGGAAAATCTTTTCGTAGGGAAATATTGGCGTCACTGCGTGTTGCAACGGCCCAGCATTGTCCAGCGGCCAGCACGTCGGCCCGGACAGTGAGGCACGGCGTGCCCCCCGTCCCTACACTGCTAATAAACCGTGTGTATTACCCTGGTGATAGATATCCTGCGGCCTCGGGATATTTACGGCGTTGAGGCCGGTGTTTATTAGGCCAGGCACGTCAGAGCCGGCGGACCTCCCTCCCTCCCTCCCTCACCGGCCTTTCCTTACCCAAATTGTACGCCTGACGAGGGCGCTGTCGGAGGAGTTCCCCCAAGGGGATGTGTGACGTCTTTCTAAACGGGGAGGGAATTGCCAGGTGGTGTTGTTGGAGGGGGGGGGGGTGGATTGGTAGGGTTGTTTGACGGGTAGTCGTGATCTGAGGGGGTTGGATGACGTGATGGTCAGTGGGAATGTTTAGCCATATGGTTGAGACATCCTCGGCTTCGAAGTGACAGAAGCTTCGGGTTCGACGCCGAGAGGCGAGGGCGAGGGTCACCAGGACGACGACAGCAGCACTACGTGTACACTGGTTTGTGATTACCTCAGGATGCAGAGGCTGTGAATAGGAATCACAACTACGTTGAACTCTTGAATGTTTCAGCATAGTTCATCACAAGCGAGGCGAAGTTGTAGCTTGATAGGTTATGGATGGAAATCACTCACAACAACAGAGATTTAAGATTTAGTTCGAGATAACTATAGGAAATACGTAGACTGGAACAGAGGAAGAGAGAATTTAGAACGAGAGAGAGAAAGAGAGAGAGATATGCAAACTAGGGTAATTCCAAGGGGCTTGGCTGTTGGAGTTAACAGAGGTGAGGTAGAGGAGTCAAGCAAGGTAGGTAATTAGAGAGAGTTAAAAAGACTGCGTGAGACATGCGGAAGTAGGGAAGGAAGAAGGACGGGTAGTTTAGGAGCTAATCACTAAGAGGGGGGTCTATGAAATTCATGCCGTTCGCTTCAGCTGGCTCCAGCACATGCTGGCCTCTCCAGAGGAGTTTGCCAAGGTACCGCCACTTACATATCAGGGTAATCACAGCTCACATCAACATGGCTTACAGTGCGTATGGGGACTGTTTTCCTTTCTCCTCTGTGCGGTCTGCCACCAAAGTTCCTCGTAAGGAGAGTACAGGAAATGAACAGCAGTGAACGGATATTCAGGCGTCGGCCTCCTCACGACCATATTACTCAAGGTATGGTAACCATTCCTGCGCCCTTCGTATTTTAGAGCCTTAGATGGCTGGTACCGTCAGACAACTCGTTGTGGCTCTGCAGTTCCTCCTACCATTTTCCCTGCGGCACTGCGAGGCAGAGGAAATTCAACAGATTGCTCGAGTTTTTGCTGCTTGAGAAAAGGCTTTTCAGATCGGCCGGCAATTTCGTCTCTCTCTCTCTCTCTCTCTCTCTCTCTCCCCTTCCTTTTTTTTTTCCTGAGTCTCTACGGCCCTTCATTGACTCCATCTGTTTTCTTTTTCATCTTTGATTCGCTCGCTTCCGTTGACGTCGACCAGGAAGCATTTCTGATGGGAAATCATTTTCGCTTCGTGTTCAGCGCTTGTTGCTGAATTAGCCGCGTATTGCCGAGGAGCGGAGCAGCAGATCTGTATTTACAAGTTGACACTCATTTTTATTTTTTTTTTTTTTTCTTTTCCTGGGAGAGAAAATTTGGTTGCTCGGTTGCTGGCTCCCAGACGAAGCGATGGAAATTGAGTGGACGCCATGTAGTTGAATGAGAGCGAACCATATATTTCAAGGAAAACTGAGAAGGAAAAGAATTTCTCGTGGGAATTTAAGATGGAATCACCTATGCTGAAGACGAGAGGGGGGGGGGAGGCTGAAGCGAGGAAGATGAGGGCAAGTTACCGTACGAGGCGAATGTGGTGGTGGGAGAGAGGAGAATTTGCCGAGAGGAAGGCGGGAGGAGGATCGTTCGTAGCGGGAGACGGGGAACAGGAGGAGGGCGAGAGTCACGGAGGCGAGAGAAGTTAGAGGAGAGAGCATTTTGCTGTACGCGGAAAAAAAAAAAAAACTACTCCTCAGTTAATTAAACAGATATCGGCCCTCGAAGCCAGAGGGCAGAGGACCTGGCCGGCCGTCAGTAAGACAGGGGCTCGGTCCGTGCCGGGGCGCTCTCTAGAGACCTGCCGAAGATACGTAACTCCTACCTCGTTCGTCAGAGGAGGACAAATGTTTTGGAAGGTTGTGTTGGGAAATTACTGCGCACCGGGTGGGCAGCACCTGCTCACCGTATATACACATCCTCTCTCAGGAACGTCTTCTCCGCGTGTACATAACGTCTACACTGTGTGTATTCAGCGTCCTCACCTTGTACGCACACTGCCACCGCTTTGTGTACATAATATCCCCACTGTGTGTACACAGCGTCCCCGCAAATGTATACACACTGTCTCCACCGTATGTAAATAGCGCTGGCTCACCCTATACATATTTAACATGGTGTGGGTTTAAGCAGATTTTGTTGGATGTAATAAAATAGGTATTGATTTCATAGCCTACTAGTGTGGCATTTAGGTTTATTCCGTGCGATCCTTTTCCACCACGCTGATGTGCAGCCGAGCGATGTTTTATCTCCGGTTTTTTTTTTTACTCGGTCACCTGAGAGTGAGGCCTCGGCCGAGATGGGGCCCGTGAAAAAGTTCGCCCATGTCCCGCGCCGCGCGGAGAGACATAAAAGAATTTCATGTTCTTCATGAAAACACACCAGCTCTTTAAGACCCACTTTGGGCCCCGTTTATAATCGAAGGCATAAGAGGCAGAGAATTCTTATCGTCAGCGTTTTGTGGGTTGCCGAGGGTGAGGATTCGGCAGTAACACCGTTAAGGAGAAGCTGAGGGATATATATCCCTTTTTTTTTTATAGCCGAGTGTCGAGAACTTGAGGCGGGTGTCCTGAATGTGACGAGGCAGGTGATGAGATGAGTACGGCAAAGCGGTCATTGACGGGCATGGCGGCGAGAAGAGTGTAATGAGTGTTAAGAGAGGAGGATGTGGCGAGAGGCGTGATGATGAGTATGATGGAGCGGGTGTGACGGGAATAGTGTGGCGGGTGTGACGGGAGGAGTTTGGCGAGTGTGACGAATGTGGTGAGGCGATTGTGATGCGGCGAGAGCGCTGAGGGCGAACGTGGAGAGCGGAGTGAATCCTGACGAAGGACGGTGGTGTACCTAGAGTGGAGTTCGACGGTTGATGGAGTAGACCTCAGGTCGTGTGGCTTAAATGGCCTCTCTCTCTCTCTCTCCCTGCAGGTGGGCGGGCGGGAGGTCGCGCCCCACCCCCCTCCCCCCTCACACACACACACACACACACACACACAAGTTTGACCTTTTATCACCGTGCGTTGTCAAGGTCAAGGCCAATCGACCTGCCTCGGCCTGAGTCCTGCATTTTAGGACGGCCAAGCGAATGGTGTCTGCGGTGATCGTGATGGGGCTAATGTCCCCATTTAGAAGGGCTGGTGAATTCTGTGATCAGCCCAAGTTTCCAGTGTGGTTAAGCCCTTGGTTGATTTCTTGTCTTTGGTATCAAGATGGTTCTCGCTCTTCGCTGTACGTGTGGAGGAAGATCCCTTGTTTGCCCTGTATGAGATAATGACACCTCCTTGTATAGAAACGCGTGCGAAATGCAGAAGTTGAATATCACGGTTTGGCTTTTGCCGTCAGTGGTAAATTTCATAGTTTTGGAGAACACGTAACGGGTAAACCCCCTTTTACCGCAGTTGTTATATTGGTATTCTCACATTATTCGTACGTTTCAGTCCGTCGTCAGTAGCAGTACCCTCAGAGACTCATGGCAGTTTTACGGTAGCTACCGATAATCATTGGAAATCACTTTCTCAAGAAGATTACCGGTAATATTAGAAAATCAGAGTGCGGTTAGAAATGTTTCCGAGTTCACCTGGTTTAGTATACATTGTCCGGTAAATTATTAGGTCAAAACACCCGTCTGTACGGACGTTATCCGAAGAGGAACCTTCAGGGTCAATACTCGGTACACTGACTCTCCTCCAAGTCTAGCGCCACCGCAGTCAGTCGTTACGCCAGGGACAGTGAAACGAGGCGGGCGTCCATCGTAGACTATTTTGCCTTATACCTTCCTGAACATTTTCTGGCGATGAATTTTCTCTGGCGTGTGATATTTACGGCGTGAGACCGGCACCGGTTATTAGGCCAGACACGACGTCCCTGCCCCAGCCAGCCAGCCAGCCAGCCAGCCAGCCGGCGGACACGGCTGTCCTTCTCTAAACCCAAATTACACGCCTGACGAGGGCGCTGTCGAAGGAGGTTCCCCGAGGGAAGCCCATGGTGAGGGATGTGTGACGCCCTGTGACGGGGTAAGACTCGGTGGATGGCACGGGGATTGGTAGGGTAGGGTTGCGTGACGGGTAGTGGTGGCGAGGGGTTGGGTGACGTGATGGAGAAAGAGGTCGAGAATTGGAGGTGGAGGTCCCAAGACTTGAGTAGCAGCGGGCCCTTGGGGTGTTGGAGTCCGAGGAGGAGGTGGCGCTGACTGACACGGGAGCCGTGCGTGACGTATTATGTGGACGTCTTGCGCCATCATCATCTCCACCACCACCACCACCACCTGAACGTCGCCACCATTACTGTTACTACCACTATCACTTCCATCACCACCCGTTACAACGCAGTGTTGGGAGGACGGTGTTGTTCCCGTGTCGGATTTATTAAGATTTTTTTTTTTTTTTGTGATGCTGTGGTAAAAAAAAAAAGAGCGAAATCAAAACAGAAGATGAACGTTCAGACAAAGGAGGGGGGCGAAGTGTGTTAGATTAAGGCTGTGCTGAAGGAATGGAAAATTAAGAAAGGTAAAGAGGTTCGGGCACGACAAGAGCGAAGAAAAATACGAGGAAAGGATCGCGAGAAGAGACAATTAACGACAGTGGACGAGTAATTACGAAAGTCTAACGGGCGAGGCGGCCAGTGGTGATGTGGGTTGATTGCAGACAGAACGCTCGGGGTGGGGGGGGGGGGGTTCAGAGGCACAGGGAGGGGAGCTCGAAACAGAGGGGGTGGAATTTGAGGCACAGGGCGTGTGGCTTGGAGGCAGAGGGGGTGGAATTGGAGGCACAGGGCGTGTGGCTTGGAGACACAGGGCGTGGCATCAGTCGGGCAGGGGCGTCAGTTTGTTCTCTGATTATACGTACCTACCGCTTGTGTTGTGCTTCAGGTGTGCTCGCAAACGGAGGGAATAGGAGCAAGGCCAGAGGGCTGGTTGGGTTCAGAGAGAGAGAGAGAGAGAGAGAGAGGGAGAGAGAGGTTGAAATTCATGGGGGGATGCAGAGGATGCCGCGACGTGAAACGAAGTGAAAGAGAACCATTATTTTCAGGAGAAATTTGAAAGAAAAGGGGGGTTCCTCGCGAAGATCGAATCAGCCATGTGGATAATGATGGAGGAGGGGAGGGCCTGCAGCGAGGCAGATGGAGACGCGCGCCCTTGAGCCAGCAAGCTGGGAGGGAGGAACTCTCTGGTCGGCCAGGTGGAGGAAGAACATCCGTTGTGGGCGAAGTCCGTGCCTGCCCTGCTTGTAAAAGACCCTTCGCTCATACATAGGAGAAGTTTTTTTTTGGGAAGTTGAATGAGGCGTAATAGGGTTTTTTTCGGGGGGCTGAATGAGGTGTAATAGGTTTTTTTTGGGGGGTTGAATGAGGCGTTATATGTTTTTTTTTTTGGGGGGG
>JAYMFT010315756.1:0-23499 GCA_038088735.1 Panulirus argus | reverse complement strand
ATACATGGCAGTTGCAGTACATGCCTCTATCATGGCCGTCGCGGATGAAAGGGAAAAACAGGGTTGGAAAAAGAATGAGGAAGTTTAATTAGATCTCGGGTGTTCCTGGACCTGACTTTTAAAGGTAGAAAGGTTATAGGAAGTGAGGAAGATGGAAGAAGGAAGAGAGGTCCACAGCATCGCTACTGGAGGGGTGGATGAGGAGGTATCACAAAGGCCAGTCCTTTGTGTCTAGTCTCCACACACACACTGTGAGAAGCGGCAGCCAGAAGCGGAATACGGGTCCAGACCTTGATAGCAGGAACACATGCAGACACTTCATGAGAACAGTGGCCAGCATGATACCTGTAGTATCGGGAGAGCAGCAACAACATGGCGAACGGAGAGGGATGGTTGGAGAGAGGCGATGTATGGAGAATTAGTGTTATGGAAAGCTTTTTTTATTTATTTTTTTTTCACTCTGGCTAACGAAGAACCGTCCCATATATATAAGCAATGCTCCATCTTGGGACGAATGAGACTCCTTTTAGTAAGAAATGGCTTCTCACAAGGGAAATAATTACGCCACCGCACAACCCCCCCTCCTTCCCCCAACCCTTCCTTGCTTTTGGAAAGATATTATGATTACGTGGTTATTATTCTCATGTGGTAACCACACCAACCAGCATAAACCTGACAGTAAGTCAAGTATTTAAGGCCAAGTGTGGGAATATATTAATCCTGTGGAAAGTGTTGATATCACGAAGGTATCCGAGGCGGGTGGTCTTCGTGCGGCGGGTGAGTAGGGCGTGGTGTTGAGGGGCCAGCCACCCCAGGAACTAACTTGGCTCCAGACCAGAGGTGAGCAGTTATTTCAACCGGGGATCCAGATGGAAAGACTGCGCACAGTCAGCGGGCTGTGTAGTGCTAACACAGAAAAGACATGACTTTGAAATATGCGAATAATCACCCTAAACCGAAACACACATCGATTTCTCAAATATGTATTTTTAGTGCATGGAGTCCTTTCGTAAACAGTGTGGTATTATTATTGCCACAGATCACATCCCTCACCCCTGCCTCGCTCCATCTCCTCGCTCTGCTTCTCATGGTCTGTCTTTGTCGGCTTGTCGTACGACCTCCGGCCTAACATTTTTTATTCAAAATTCCTGACCTTAAGGGCCAGACTACAACACTTAAAGGTCTAGAACTGTTCCGCTGGCCCGTTTTCTTTAACCCTACCGAACGGTAGATAAACTTGTTAACGGTGTGGTTGAATGAGATTATTACGTGATTAAGTGTGGACCCGCGATTGGTGTGTGGAGGGCATTTAACACCAGCAGCGGTTCCCGGGGTGTACGCCATACGTTCCTGTTGTTGCTTAAGTTGCCTCGTCGAGAGGGTAGTCCCAGGAACGCTGTACTCACATCACGGGGCACACTGACTCTTGAGTAATCCTGCCGCAGTCACTTTCTTTTGGTGGATCCATTTACCAGTCACGACTGGCAGTGACCTGTGACCTCAGCCAGTTGTTGGCGACCTTTGTGCGACTTACGACACGACCGAGGAGGGGCAGGGCTTGCGACACGACCCGTCGCCGAGGGTTGTGCGAGGTCGGCCGGTGCCGGTGTTTAAGGGGGAGGGAGCCGACCGGGCAGAAAGCCTCCGAAGCAGCCAGCCTCCTCAACACCCAGCCAGCCACACTGCTGTCCTCGTAGTCAGCTTGCAAACCAACCCGCCTCCTTATCATCCAGCCTTCCTGCCATCTTCTCAACCAGCCTACCATTCCGCCAGCCAGGCAGTCAGGCAGCCAACCTGCCATTCCGCCAGCCAGCCAGCCAGCCAGGGGAGAGGAAGCGCAGCTGTGGGTCAGGTGGCATGATGCAACATGAACCTTGACGACTTCAATACTAGTTTCCTGTCTGTGCCTAAGTGAGACAACTCCAGCTCCCAGTGTTGCTGTCACTTTAGGTTTCCCACACTCTTCTGTATTTGTACCTTATTGCTTCATATAGGAAGCATCGGTTGATGGGTAGGGGCAAGACGCAAGTAAGCACCGTACATCCCGACCAAGTATGGAAGAACAATCTCATGGTCACTTTAAAGTCTCGCGAACATGGAACACGAAAATCTGCAAATACATTCCAGAGTTTTTTTTTTTTTTTTTTTTTTTTTTTTTTTTTTTTTTTTTATCAGTAATTGTTAAGTTTAGTAGCAAGACCAAGACAGTAGAGTTCTCAAGGCGAACAGTGGGGTAAGTCTTGACAGGTATGTTGTGCGTGTCAGGTGAGGGTGGGGCGCGGCCCGCCCGCCCGCCCGCCCTGCCTCACCTGACTCACACCACGTCACCACCACTCCCCCACACCCCTGCTGACGTAACACATTTCCCTACCAGGTTACATTACAGGTGCACAGTGATACACTGCTCTCCTGGAAGGGAAAAATAAGACCACCAGGGAATTTGCTGAAGAAGTATAATGGAAGTCTTAAGTATTGCTTGGGTAACGTAATGAAGAACGATGCAGTTGTAACTACGTCGGTGTGAAGAGGACCAGCGTGCCCCAGGCTGTGGCATTGGCCGTAACAAAAGCCAGGGCCCAGGGCGCCTTCATGCTCGGTTACACGGAGCCCTCTCAGCCCACCTCTGTCATGTTCCTTAATATCAGTATTAAGAGAATACACCATAAGCGCTCTCGTTCGTCTTACCCAGGCGGTAGCTTTTGTGGTGGTCGTAAATTCATGAAACAAACTAGTCGACCCAACAGAGCAGCCTCCCCGCCTTACGTGGCTGTTGAGGCGCCCACGCCACACCGGCTGCAGGTCACCCGCACCGCACGCAGGTACATCACTACCCCCCAGTACACCCAGCCAAGTCTTGCCCCACCGTGCCAGGCCACACTCCACCCACCATACTTGGCCACAACCATACTCGGCTGTAAAGGTTCCTCCTACAATACTTCCCTCTCACCTGCCCCACTTACACTTGACTATAGAGGCGCACCCCATCCCCTTAGGAGCCACTGTACCCACCGGAGGCCACCTAGCTGTACCCGACTGTACAAGTACCTCCTCCACCAGCTTTGCCAACCTTACCTACCAGAGGCTCCCAACCTTTAAAAAGACCCCGGTTAAAACTAGCCATGGTAGTTCCCCATTATATCTGGCCAGAGAAGCCCCCCAGCAGCGCCAGGTGTACGTATACCCACATCCTGCTCGTCCTCACAACCAACCCAACTTTAGAAACGTCCTTAGCTGTCCTCACCTAAAGAAGCGCCTTAGCTATACTTGACTTTAAGTATATCCCATTATCTGGCTATATAAGCTGCCCGCTCCTCTCACCCATGCACGGCCGTATGAGGACTCCCAGCTATAGTGAGGGAAAGGAGTGGACCTCCATACCCCACATGGTGAAGCCTCACCACTGTATCCCTGCTAAGAGATTCGCTCAGATGTGACTGGTTGTAGAAGTAACCTCACCATACACACTACCAGACACCCCCCCCCCCACTGTAAAAACGCCCAACCTAATGTCCCGGATATACCCGGCTAAAGAAGCTTGACCATGCACGTAATTGCCCCCAGATATACCCCAGCCACACCTGGCTGTTAGGAGTACCTCAGCCATACCCAGCTGTAGAGGTGGCCACAGTACCTGCTTACAAAAGCCCCCTCGCCATACCCTGGTATATAAATGCCCCACTGTTGCGTGCTGCAGGACTCTCCTGAACCCCAACCGCACGCGCACACCATATCTGCACCGGACGAAGAGTTATTCCAAGAGGCTCTGCTCACCCCACACCCAACCCCCTATGGTGGTTCGAGCGGCCGCACCTAACATGGCGCGGGCAGCGGTTGATTCCCCCTCCCCCACACACCCCCAGCCTGGAGTGCTCATGACCAGCAGGTGCGCTGCGGCCCGCCCGGCCACACCGCCCCCCATGGAGCCACCCGTCATGAGCCATCTCCCGGGGTTCCCCTTGCATTGCTCCCTCCCTCCACGCTCAGGTATACACACACACACACACACACAGGGCCTCAGGTGACGTGCCGGCTGGAAGACTGTGGCTGGTGGCGGCCGTATCTTCCAGCCCAGCGATATAATTGTGGTGGCGTGTGGTGCTTGGTGTAGGGTGGAGCCCATTCCCGGGGCTGCATGTGGACCTGCCTGCCTGCCTCCCTCGCTCCGCCTCACACGCCTCACTCTCGGCCATCACACCTGCTGGCTGGCTTCCCTCCCTGCCCCAACTAATGACGACAATGCACAGAGGACCTCCTGTATGGAGAACTTTTTTTTCTTTATCATCCTGAGCACGACGCGACGTTACGACCCTTGGGTACGACAAACCTGGCCTTTCGCTTGATTCACAAGGGTCGGGTCAAAGGTCAGGTTATGATACCCTGGTGGCCTGCCGTCGTACTGAAGTGTCGTATCGTCATGCTCAAGGGATGGAAACAGGTTGTGTGTGTGGCGGTCGCATCCAAGGGTCTTATTAGGTGGTGAGGGCGGGACGCTGGTAACCACGAGTCTTTGATTTTCGCCTCTTCACCGGCGAGTTTATTGTGGCGGTCATGCTCATCCTGTGAGCAGTAACGTAAGAGTATGACAATGGTCAAAAGGGTCTTTGTCAGTGCCCAGTGGGTCGATTCATATAATAAGTTCTTAGAAATTTGATTCATTACATCAGTTAACATTCTCAAATATGGCAAGTTTACCGGCTCGAGGCAAAAAGTGGATACAGTCTTAGAAATCCAGGTATATGAAAGCAGTCTGATCCCTGGCTACTGGCGAGGCGCTCAGAGGTGCGCCACTTACCAGGGCCAGTGTCTAGGGTGAGGCAGGTCCCTCCTGCCTGTGTTCCCAGTCTCCTGCCCTGGACCCTCGCCTTCGTATGGCAACCTTCAAGTATCGTAATGTTTCCCATGATACGTCGTGCCAAACATTATACGGAGGACTTAAAGTACGAGAAGAATAACCATCATAATGTCTCACGACCTACTGATGAGTAAACTTATACCAGCAGCAACTCGCCTGGTGCACGACGCCCACACCTTTTTCCTCAAACTTTGACGTCATCTGGCTAAAATAATACTGCGGCATCTGCTATTCTTTTCCTGTTTCACCTCAAGTCCTGCTGACCCAACAGAACTTTATGACTCTTCTAGACTGTCTAAAGTCTTGCCACAAGGACGTGACATCGTGTCATCGTCAAGCTGGGGTCTTGCGTTAAGGATGTATCAACGTCCGCTGATACACAGATTAGCAAGGGGAGGAGAGAGGGGGGGGGGTGTTAATCCCTCACGTTTTCCTTTGTCTTATCAAAGATCTTGAGAAAATTATCCACCATTTCTTCATATTCCAGACCCTTACGAGTACCCTCCAGACATCCTGGATCTGATCTTCACCTTCAGACCTTCATGCTATAACTACTAACCTCGCCTGCTCCACCAGCCGTCCGATCACAGTGTTACTGGCACCTCAACAGCGCCGACTGGAGTTACTTAGGAAATTATAATTTGAACTTCCATGGGACGATTATTGCCTCGCTTCAGATGAAGCTTTTGTATGTGCATATATAATGCTTTTTTTCTAAGGCAATTTCTTTATTCAGTCAGTGGTTCAGCCATTCTAGCTGTGTGGCCATTCGGGCAGGGAACCTGGTATTTCCGACATGGAAAAAGTCTCATACGTTCGACCTTTACTCAGGTATCGTCTCCGACCATTATCATAGCAGACGTGTTATTTATAAGGTAAACGGTACTTTATCCTAAGAAGGCGAGAAATTCTTCCTCTTCGCTCACCAAGAGGGCCTTTGTGGTCTTTAGTCACTAGTATCTCAAAAACCATCTGTCGTACTTCCCTTCATTGTTTATATCCAGCCCAGACAACATTAGCTGTCTCTCGTTATGAGAAAGCACTCATCTTTTTATCATATTTTCTCGTGTGTGTAACGCCATCTACTTTAACATTCCCTGGTCCCCTGTCGCACCAGGTATCAAGTTTCTTACAATTCAGAATAACACTTCTTGTATGGAAAACAAGCGTGGCGTGTGGACCAGTTGTGACCCATCCTTGAGTTACTGAAGGACTGTGCCTTAACATGACCCCGTGGTCGCTCGCCTCTCCCACTGATGCCTAGAGTCATAGTTTCCCCTCGTAGAAGCATGTATTGGTACAGCCTGGGCCCAAGGAGTGTGTCTGTTCTAACCCATCCAGTCATCGTCTTTATGCTTTTCCTTTTACTATTTCCAAAGTCTTTCAGTCTCTTCTCTACTTCCATTTCCTTAACTATCTTGATTTTTACACTCTTCTGTGTGGCGTCGTAAGGCGGGATCCACTAGTGATATCCTGGCATATTCCTGTCTCAGTTCTGAGATACTAGGTTATCATGTGTTACGCTTCTTCATATATCGAAAGCTTTTGACTGGCTGTGGTTTCCGAGTCAGATTTTCAACCTCCCTTGTTTTGCCTTTCCTCCCACATATTTATCGTCCGCTTTGGCCCGTCAGTCTCCATAATTGTTGACAGATCAACTTCCCTATTGTTCTCTGGCAACAGCAACGACAGTAACGGTTTTGCTCTGTCTCCCACGTCATTCCTCATCTTTTATCCACGATTTCTTCAGCTTGTAAATAAATGCTTGCATACGTTGACGAATCGACACTGCCTTTGTCTATATTTTTCAAATCTACTCCATATGATCTTGTTCGATCTGCATCTCATCTTGTAACTGCCTCTGTAAACTCATAAATGCATGGGATATCCCAGTGGGCTAGTCTGGGTCTAAAAACCCAGTTTCTTCCCATTTCTCTGTCTGAAATCCCGCATAACTTTCCCATTTCCTTTGATGGATTTATAATTCCAGTTGTCAACACAGTAACCACACTTAGTATCATCCAAAGATCCGCTCTGCCTTGGCAACACCTCAGTACACACGTAAGTTGATTCTACCTCTTAAGAAAATGTGAATCCTCTTCTTTTGTTGAAAAGTGTTCCCTTTTGAGCTGCTGCAACGATCATATATCAAAGGACTGGTTCCTCCTTATGTAGAGTACTGCTCTAGCATGTAGGGTGAGACAAACTCTACATAACAGAGGTGATTCTAGAGTAATACGAGTTAGCAACTCTCCTGGTCTGACCTCCCGACTTGACCCAATTGCCCTGTGCCGCAGCGTTGGTTCTCTTTCCCTCTTCCGTGAATATCATTCCGGTTTCTGCTCCCAGAAATTGGCTGTTTGTGTGTCCCCGCGCTATTACCTAGACGACGTAATGTTCTCGTTACTGCCGTGATGGCCTCTGGTAACTTAACGGATGGACCGCTGTCATGTCATGTTTGTATCCGCGCATCTCTCAGCTTTCGAACCCTTTGCCTTCTCATGTCTCACTTAACATGCAAGACGCGACCGTTGTTGATCAGCAGGTAGTCTGTCTCCTCAAAAGTCCGACGATGTTTTCTCAGTCTCTTTACGCTTCTGTGCTTAGTTGGTCCGTCTTCCTCTTTTAGGAAGGCCTGGCCTGGGTGAGGACTTCTGTCTACCAGAACCTTTCACATGATAAAGATAGTAAATTACGAAAGAGATATCATAATAGAGGATGTGATATGTGCACGGGAAGGGGCCGAGTAACTGGGGGGTCGAGATATTCCATATCACAGGTAGTGTCCGACTTGAATTGGTATCAGTAATGGTATGTTTATCTGGATTCGAGGACGGTGGAAGTCGTGATGCAGGTTATACAACAACACTAACATGTCTCTCCCTTGAAGTAATGTATTTATATAAAAGGATTATTATTATTACTATTATTATTCATACCAATATTATTATTAGTAGTAATAGTAATGATATTATTAATATTTATTATTATTATTATTATTATTATTATTATTATTATCATCATTATTATTATTATTATCATTATTATTATTATTATTGATTATTATCATTATAACCATATGTGGCCTGTTGAAGGCTGGCAAGGTAGTGAGGGAGGTGGGCAGTGTGGCAGGCCGCACCGCCCGGCCCCACAGCATGACTCACAGGTTGCAGAACGGGTGTCCGCTTCCAGAGATGTGTTGTGGGTGCCGGCTCACTACTGCTGTGGTGGGTGTGTGTGTCATGGTTGTGTGTAGTGGCTGCATCATGTTGTAGTGGGTGTACTTATATACCTTATTTACATACAGCAGGTAACATTATGTCCCATTACGTTACACACATACACACACATACCTGTTCTCCACAACTTCAGCCCTATCTTTAAGCGCCTCTCATCGTGTCCTTTTGTTATGTTAGTTCAGTTCATCTCATACCCATAAACATCTGAAAGTTACAGGAAACAGATTAGTACTTTTCTTCATTTCCTCGACTCACTTCTTGTAATATCCATCGTTATACCTTAAACCTTATGGTGACACAAATAACAAATGATTACAGAAAATTCAGCCATGACTGTGTTATTGTGTAATTCCGCAGTTGATTGTTGTGTTGAAGCCAATTAAACACACACACACACACATACACACCTGCTGATGTATGCACTTCTTCCCAGGACTGTAGGACGGGTTACGCTTTGTTTACACCCCAGGTGTTGACACCTCTCCGTCCACCTTACAACACACATCGCAGTAGGATCTCCCGTCGCCGTACCAAGAGACGCACTAACATTCACAGAAGGAGCCACACTGGTCGTATATGTTGTCCCTGATGGGGAGCCGTACTTGTAACAACTATCTCCCATGATTACTAGCTTAGTTTGCCTCACTTCCAGCCATAATATGTGGTTCGGCACAGCATGTGTTTGTTGCATTCCTCAAACTGGTTTTCTACGTGTCTCTTTTCATGTCCAGATGTCATTTTTGTTCATTGTATGAATGTTTCGTTTTGCCCATTTTTCTTTGGTGTTCATTGTCGTTCACCTTCTGTTTTCCATTGAGTCGTTTCCCCCACGCTCATCTCTCTCACGACTTGGGTCAGGAATGTAGGTCGGGCCTTCAGTTTGCGGCGAACTCTCACCCGAGTTTACGTGTAACTTCCTCTCCTGGAGAAGACCACATCGCGTAGGTGTAAACACTTTGCAGTGCTCTGCCGAACAACCCTCTACGGTCCTCACGTGTGTTGTAGTGTTGTATGATGGCAGGGTCTTGTTGTAGCGGCTAAGTGCAGTGTTGTATGGTGGCAGGGTCATGTGGCGGCTGAGTGTATTGTTGTATGACGTCAGGGTCATGTAGCAGGTGGATGTAACAGCGTTTTGTTATGGCAGGGTCGCCGTGGAGCGTGGAGGTGATGGAGGGGAGTGGGGCACGCGTGGCGGTGCTGGGGGACACCATCAAACACTTCCCCGCAGGACAGCTGTCGGCCTTCGACATCTCCGCTGCCAACGTCTCCAAGGAGGACATCCAGGTCCACATCGTCAGTAAGTGCCTCAGTATTCCTTCCCCGTAACTCATTAACTCGCCAATCTAAAGTCTTCCAATGTTGAATGTTTATAGGTAAGATAGGCAAGTTTAATACACATTTTCTGATACGCATAAGTTCAATAACTGGTAAATAAACAGTTTTCATCAGTGAACGCAGTGGACTCCAGCTTCCGCTGTACCTAAGACCAACTTGAGTCTTGAGTTTGAATCTAGTTTTTATGACACCGAGAGTTCCCGTGTGACCCAACGTTGATGTTATGTACTGACACAAACCGCTTCCCCGCAGGCCCGGCTAAGCGTCCGGTCTCGTACCAGCTGACGGAGAGCGGCGAGAATGTGTACCGCGTGGCGTTCGTGACCACCGAGGTGGGGTCGTACGTGGTGGACGTGGCTGTGGCGGGCCAGAAGGTGCAGGGGTCACCCTTCATCGCCAAGGCGTACGACGCGGGGCTCATCAGAGTGTCGGACGTGCCCAACGGCGTGGTGGGTCAGCCCTGCCAGTTCCGAGGTAGGTCGCCTGCCAGCAGCACCTCCCTCCTCTTCCTCCTCCACCGTGATCCACATAACCCGTCATGCTGATGTAGATATACTGTGTGTAATGACTTAAAAGATTTGTTTATATAACTTCCTCGAGCAGAACGGTGCGACCTGACCCCGAGGCCGGGCCATTACGCCCAGGGCTCCAGCTGTGGTCGAGGTCAGGCATCGTACTGTTGTGCTCAAGGCACCAAGTAAACGCACTGACCTTTCCTCCGGTGACACACACACACACACACCCCTCGTGCAGTCAGACTTTATGAGCTTTTATAAAAGTTGTTGACACTCAACGTCGAGGATTTCCTCTTGATAACAAAATGTTGTGTCCCGTCAGTTGACGCGTCGCAGGCGGGCGAGGGGCAGCTGGAGATCAGCATCAACGACGGCGAAGTACCCAACCACGTGCAGGTGCTGGGGGGAGGACGCTGTCTGGTTTCCTTCACCCCAGACACCGCCAAGCTCCACACCATCGACATTAAGGTGACACTCCCCTACGTATTACTAAACCTCCCCAGAACTTCCTGTACATGTCATTGAACTTCCCCAGATTGCCCTCTGCATGTTTCTGACTCTACCCAGAACGTCCTCTGCATGTTACCGAACGTCAACCAGAACTTGGTCCCTGAATAATGTATTATGTAAAATATGTTTTATTTCCTGATGACCATTAAGAATGTCTGGCTTTAGAATAAGAACCATCAGTTTGGTGCAGTCATATGGTTGATGGTGCACAACGTCAGGTGTAATGGACCCCCTTCCCGCCGCAGTTTAATGGGGAGACGGTGCGCGGGTGTCCGTTCGTGTGTCGGGTGGCCGACACCTCCCGGGTCAGCCTGACGCTCCGCCACCTCGAGCTCATCCCCGTCGGCCAGCCCGCCGCCTTCAACATCACGGTGGATGGTGGTGGCTCCGCGGAGCTGACAGTCACCGTCAGGAGTGAGCACTCTCTCTCTCTCTCTCTCTCTCAAGCATTGTCTCGCGGTTATCTTGTCTCAGTGCTGATTCTTAAATTCCTGTTTATAAAGTTTAATCCTAATGGTATTAAAATATGACCCTATATCAACCCGAGATTCAGAAATTCACTTTAGAATGCATACTCTGCTTAAATATCCCCAGCCGGGGCAGTATTCTGTATTGGTTACTAAGACCAGGATGTATGACGAGTGTTGTCGTGTCCCGCAGCGCCTAGCCACACGACGCTGCCGGTGCGGGTGTCGGGCAGCGTGCGGGCCGGCTTCATAGCAGAGTTCAAGCCGGTGGAGGTGGGCGCCCACACCATCATCGTCAACTACAACGAGTCGGCCGTCTCGGGCACGCCCTTCACTTGCAAGGTTTACGACGCGGCCAAAGTGGGCGTGTCGCACCTGCCGAGAGGCGCCATCGGGAAGAGCCTTCAGTTTGTAGGTGAGGACACATTGCCATTAACATTTCAGGCTCATGATTTGAAGAGGCAACTGACTTCAAGTTGGTCGTAAATGTTTATAGATTTCAGTACATTGGTGACTGCCGTATATGTACGTGAACATCATCAATAGATCAGACATTCTATAATTAAGTCGCTGCATCATCGTGGTTATGGCTGCCATGAAACGTTTGCTTCACATAAAACATGGCGTTGTTTCAGTGGACGCGTCGGAGGCTGGCGAGGGTAACCTGGAGATCAGCATCAGTGCGGCGGGCAGGAACATCCCCACCCAGGTGCATCCGCAGGGCTCCGCCAGGTACGTCCTCTACAGGTGCACTGTCCTCCCACATTTACACTGGAGAAGCCGGTACAACGGTACTTGCTTGAGGTCAACACTTCTATGCATCTAGCCGTACCTCTGAGTCCGTATCCATTTACATATTGATGTGGATCAGGTGCATTGACCCTCGTAGTTCCCACGTACAACTTCATCCTGGTCCACTCTGCTAAATGGAACAGAGAATACCACTGTAATATAAACGCTTCTTATATATACATATATATCTTTTTTTCTGTCTCTCCATACTAAATGTGAGGTAGTCTCGTTACACTTCCACCCTCACACGCAGTATGCCTTCATTCTTCTGCTATGCTCCTCTGAAACTTCTGTAGCCTCCAATAGTTTTTGCTGCCCGTTATTATCCAGTGTGTGGTCTGCCTCAAATACTCCCAGGTGAACTGCCATACACTGTTCCTCGCCAGCATATTATCTGCCAGTACTGTATGTCTTCCACACATCTCGTGTTCTGTATTCTGTCTTTTCTCCTGGTTACAGATATTCGAAGCACATTTCTTCTTCTTCCTACCTAAACGTAGGCAGTTAAGGTTTCATATCCATACATCAGAATTAGGACAAGCTTTTCATCATGGTTCCTCCTTCCCTTAAAGTTTACATCCATAAATAAGATACAGAAAGCCAATCCGTCACCCACAGTTCCTCGTGTCTCCCTCCACAGGTTCGCTGTGTCCTTTGTTCCCCTGGAAGCCATCGACCACTCCATAAACATATCGTTCAACAAGGAGCCCGTCCCGGGCTCTCCGTTTGTGGCTAAGGTGAGTCAGAGTGAGCCCCTTCCCCCCGGGCACAACTATCGCCACCCACCCAGTGTTACGAACGCCCTCTGTTATCCTACCCTGCATTCACTCACCGTCGTCAAGGCGGTCATCGTGAAACATTTTAGTGGTCATTATCTAGACTGGTGGCGTTGCCATTATGTCAGATTTTTCACGAGCTGAGGATGACGTATGAGTTCTTGGTGAGGTACGAGCGGGTGTGTTGCCGTCACTCACGCATCAGGAACACCACATACGTACACCTTCATACAAACATACAACACCGACCTCATCATTACATTTTCTCTGATGTGACGTCACGGGATCATCATAAGAAATGTTGACTTAATCTGAATTTCAAAGAAATTGCTCTTTTGACATACGTTTGGTTTTTGATTAACCCATTTTCTGCACAGTAAGATTCCTGTACTGCAGTACTGTACTGTGACATGACGATGCTTGAAGTACTATAGTGTTGATGTATTACACTTGAACGTGCCTCCCATCACTTGAGCTCACACGCACATCTTGCAAGTCTTAAAAACTAATCTTAATAATATTCTTTATTAGTTGTAACATTTTAGATAGTGTTTAACAATGAAAGTAGGAAGTTGTATGTTGAACTCCTTCCCTACACAATAGGAAAAAGAACCTTAGCTTATTAATGTATATAAAATGTCTCATAATACTGTTATTTTTTTTTAAGACGTTGAATTAAAGGGCTTTGTTTTTAGAATGGTAAGTTCATTATTTACATGATTTGCTGCAAACTAAGCACACAAGACGCCTCAAGTGCTTTATTTTACAGTAAGCTTTGGACACGTATCTGTTGCTGAAATGACATTTTTCTAACATCTTTTTTTTCTAGTTACTGTCATTGACAGGCGCCGTAAATCGTTAGTTTTTACATTACAAGACCTACTGACTGTCATCCAAGGCGGAGGTGGAGGGGGTTTTACGTCCATATGGTGAATTTTGTATGGGAAGTAGCAAGGGCCATATGGTGGTCTGCTTGTGGTCTACAGACGTCCTCTGCGGCTGTAGTTGTTCTCTCACTCCACCTCCGCCAGGCTGCGTAACCTGTTGTTCCTTCTGATTCTTTTGATGTGACTCGCTGTGTATTACCGTAACGTAAAAAGTGTGGCTGTGTTTTCCCTCGAGTTCACAGAGGTGTGTCGCTCTCGTAGAAAAGCTAACACATCGTTCAGGTAAATACAGCTGAGGAAGAACAGGTGGCCCGACCACCGTAGGCAACGTGGAGGTTCAGAAGAGGGGGCGCCTGCCTGTTGTGGCCGGTAATAGTGGGCTCGGGAAGTAACACCAGTATTTATCTTACGACCCGCAGGTTCAGGCTGACCCCAACCGCATTGTTGTGAGTGGACAGTCGTTGGCGGCCACGGCTGTAGGGAAGACGTCCTTCTTCACCATCTCCAATGTCACCGGCTCTGTGGAAGACGTTGAGGTGTCCGTCGAGGGTGAGTATTACCCTGCCTGGGGTCTTGGACTGTTTACTCAAAGCTTCCGTCATCCCAGGTGTACCGCGGCGGCTCCTCTTGAGTAGTGCGTGTCTGTATGTGTGTGTGTGGTGGGCGGCGTGCCGGCGAGGACAGCCAGAGGAGCGGACCGGGTTGGCCTGAGGCGTGACCCCGAGTGGTGCCTCGTAAGTCACGTGCCTGACTTGTGACGCCAGCCTCACAACAACAACCGACCCAGTTGGTTGTGTTGATAGTCATTCTCAAGAGCACAGTTCACTGACCCAGCTAACTCATCATTGGTCACAGTAAAGCCCCAGTCTTCTTGCCGTCTCTTGATTTGCCACGATGGGAAGGAATGAGAATGTTTTGTCACCCTCTGACGTGTGTAGTATGTACCTAGTCAAGTATTGATTAAAGTTGTCTGTCTCATTGTTATTCTCTCATCAGACAGCGCAAGGATACCCCAGGGACTGATGACGTCACCTTTTCTTTAAATCATCGTCACTTGTCGCGTGCTATGACCACCTCTCCATCTGCACCTTACCCCATCCACTCCGTGATCCTGCACTCTTTCCTCTTATACTCTGTGCCCCGACACCCCACTTGCCCATTCGCCCGCTCCTTGTCGCTGCATTCCTTGCCCTTGCCTACACTGCCTCCTCTGCAACCCATGCTCCTGCGTTCATTTTCCCCTCATTTCTTGCTGTTGCACTTCTTGTCCTTGCATTACCTGTTCTTGCGCTTCCTGCCCCTGCATTACTTACTCTTGCATTGCTTGCCTCTGCGCCCCTGACTCTTCCACTTCTTGCCCCTGCATTCCTTACTGTTGTACCTCTTGACCCTGCATTCTTTTTCCTTGCGCCTCTTGCCCCCTGCATTCCTCACTCATGCTTTCCTTGTCCCTGCATTCGTTTCATCTGCATTCCTTGTCACTTGTACATCCTACCACTTGCTCTCCTTGACCTTACACTCCTCGCCGTGTGCATGCCATACCTCGTACACCCTTTGCCCGAGTGTCTCTCATCACGGGCACCCTTGGCCTTGAATTCCGTAGTACTTGCTACCCCACATAGCTTGCACCTTTGGCCTTTCATTTCTCACACTCTCTACCCTTAGCCTTGCATCCGTTATTGTGATCATGCATCCTTAGCCCAGCATTCCTGGCCACTAGCATCCGATACCACGAGCACCCTTGTTCTTGCATTCCTCCCACTTGCACCGTTACCACATGCACCTTTGGCCTTGCATTCCTCGCCACAAGTGCCCTTTGCCCTTGTTTTCCTTGCCTCTTGATCCCCCATGTTTTGCACTGCCTTCCTCCTTACCATTTACTAACAAGATACAGTTTGACTGGCTCGACTGTTGTCATTGCTTCAAGATCATTGGGCCACTTACCACGGGGGACCTAGTGGGGGAAGGGGGGAGGTGCACGTCTGGGCTGGTGCCACGGCCCCTCTTGCATGGGATTAACATGTCCAGTAAGTAATGTGTCCACAGCTTCTCTGACTCACCCATGAATAGTGATGAACGTGGAGCAGAAAATTGGATAAAAATTAAAGCCTTTGTAATGATTGCATATACGTTGCCCGTGAAATGATACAGAATCTCAAATAATTTGTGTTGTCTCAAAATTTAGAACTTTTACTCGCACGAAGAAGATTCCCAGTCTGTTTTTTATAGTTTGATAGAAAAAACGAAAAAGCAAGAATGAAATGTAAGGATTTGTGGATGGAGAGTTGAGGGGAGGCTGCTGCTGCTGCTGGAGCGGTATATGTGGCAGCTAGATCGTATACTCATGTTCCAGCAACGCTAGTGTAGCGGCAGGGAATGGAAGTGTGCATAACACAAGACGTTTATCAAGGAATTTCCAGTGGTAAGGCGAAGAGGAAGAAAAAACAAAAGTGGGGGCTTAATGTTTTTCTAGGTTGGGCCCGATTTGGTAATGTCCAGTGGGGCAACAGTGGAGATATTCCTTTCAGTGGTAGGACATACAGTAGGGCCCACTGGGGTAAATTTCCCACCATTTAGTCTGTTATAATCTACCGTGGTAGAACATGGCAGTACGAGTATAGATTTTGAACATATAGATATAGATCGGTCCACAGAAAACAAGAGACTGATCTAGGTAGTTCCCTTGTCTAGCCTGAATTCGCCTGTCGTGGGTGTGCTACGCCCGGACGTCTGTGATCCACAAGTCTCTAATGATGATTCTGCTGCTGGACCGTAGTGGCACGGTGATCACGTGTGTCATCGCTAAACTGTTCCAAGTTTCAGAGTAAATCATCGCTGATGCGTCGCTTCAGTTTCTCTGTGTGATTACAAGCGACAACGTAATACATATAATGAGAAATGAACTCGTCAGGCGTCGGTCAGTGGCTCAGTTTTGTTAGTATTCAAAAGAAAACTATTTTCTCTCTCCTCTGTGCTTACTGTTACAGTGATGTAGATTTAGGTAGGCTGACTCATGACGTGTTCTGCCCGGGTGCTGGAGGCCGCGGGCGGGGTCCTCTCACCAACTCACTTCAGCCGACGTGTGTACCAGAAAATAATGTTCACCTCTTGAGTTATGAATCTTTTATCAATGTCCAGTTTGTCTTCTGAAACCTGTTCTTCCAGGTGACATTTGTGGGGAAATTACGTTCTTTTTTTCATTTATTCTTTTATTTTATTTGCATGTGATATGAAATGTCCAGAAACTTACTTCAACTAATTCTGTCGTGTTATGTCAGTCAGTGTTCATGTCCTATACATATCTCTCTACCACGACTCTCTTCTCGTCATCCACACGTTCCCTCCTTTATCTCCGTTTGTTACACTTTAGGTTTCACGTGATTTCTGTTATTTGTTTTCTCTTATTTCCGTTCCGTTTTCTTATTTGTTTCCTCACACATGTATTTCCTTTTCAGGACGATCCAGAAAACACCAGCGCGCTTACTAATAGTACTAACCCGTATTTTTACCACTTAGCTTAGCCTGGGCAATGGGGGTTGTGGCGAGACACCAGCACGGGCGGGCCTTCCTCCCCCCACCATCTGGGAGGAAGCCCTCACACTTGTGGCACAAATGCATGCTTTCTTGCACATGCTAGACTAAATATTCCCAGTGAGCATGGTTTTAATAAAGCTGTCTCTAATACTACACCTTAGTGATGTTGGTGGTGGTGCGTACAGGGTGAGGTTTGCCAAGCATATGAACGTGTGAAGTGTGTCCTGCGTGATGCCCACTCTGGTGTTGGTACGTGACTTGTGACAAACCCATGATGACTCCTACATGATGCTCGATTGACTCTCTTTCAGACGCGGGACGTGATCACGACGCAGAGAGACCTCTTGATTAATCTCAGACCTGCCTTTTGTTTCCACTCCCACAGTGACATTACTAGAATTCCTCCCCGTCATACACCTTGGTGTGTTAACTTCCTGAAGACCACTGACCTTATCTGTCCCCCAAAGGTGACCAACCGTGTTGACATGACCGGTGGCATCCAATGTCTTCTTCCTCCCTCCTCCTCCACCACCTCCTCCCTCCTCACCTAACCTGAACTGAACCCCCTGGGCGACTCCTACCCCTCTCCCCCCAGCAGCTACGGCCATCGCTCCCTCCTGCACCACATCTTCCAGCGAGCCTCCAGCTTCCCATCCACGGCTGGAACAGTAACTAAGATCGCTAGCTATTGTAATGATATCCAAACCTTTTCCCCTTCCTGCTTCATCCCTGGTCCTCAGAATAATTGTAACGTGAGCTAACTTGAGGCTTTCAATCAGCCGACCCAAAATTGCCTGTTTTTCCTGTGTCCTCGATATGCAAAAACCCACACCCGTCCTCACGTGCTCCTGTGGTCACATGAGTCCCCGGCCCTCCCTGCCCTCCCACCCCGGCGTAGCATAGGGCCACACTAACTAGGCCGCGTCTGTATAGGCCCCAATGGACTCCCGGTGGCGGCGCAGGTCCGCGACAACGGCGACCACACCTTCAGAGTGGAGTTCGCCCCGCGGAGCGCTGGCGAACACAGGATCCACGTCGCCTACAGCGGCGAGGCCATTCCAGGCTCTCCCTTCAGCTGTAAAGTCTACGACGTGTCGGCCATCAAGGTGCGGCCAGTGGACCGCGGTATGGTGGCCAAGCCCGTCACCTTCCTGGGTGAGTTGCGTCCCACACTCCTCATGTGCTCTGTCCTTGCTTGATTAACTCGTATATTTGCAGGTGTCACCAGACCGATTATTTCTTAAAGTCGGTGTAAGTAAGTATAGTTCGGACTTTAAGACACTACAAACCTAAGTAGCTAATAGTATAAGTATGATATATTCAAGTAATCTTATAAATGAATTATAATAAGACTTTTAGACAAAGATGATAGACTAATTAAAGTCGACATTAGCCTGATTTATCACCTGGTCCGCAGTGGAAACAAACAACGCGGGCCCCGGGAACCTGGAAGTGACTGTCAACAACGGCCAGGTGCCCACCAGCGCCCAGGCTCAAGGCAACCACGTGTACGCCATTTCCTTCACACCCAAGGAGGCCAAGCCGCACGTGGTGGAGCTCAAGTTCAACGGCGAGAACGTCCCCGGGTCCCCATTCTCGTGCGAGGTGGTGGACGTGTCGAGGGTGACTGTGGCGGGCGCCGGCCTGGAGAAGGTCCCCGTCGACCTACCTGCTGCCTTCACCGTGGACTCACAGGTCAACAGAGCTCACCTTAACCTGTCTGTAAACAAAACCTGGAATGTTCATTAAGCATTAGATTTTTACTGGAGTGGAAAATTAGCTGCCTTGTATAACTATTTTTTTTAAGATTTGTAAATGGTTAGATACGTAAAAGTCCTTTTTTTTTTCATTGTGGAACTTTTGTGATTAATTAAAATTTGTGGAAAATTGAACGTCGGAATTCTAGTAACCAATTTTTATAGCTTTTGAGTCCATCATTGTTCAAGACTGATATCATTCAAGGGCTCCTCTCGAGAGACAGTAAAGCACGTCATGCCCACCACTAACTTTAAGGCCAAGATTCCACCAGTTAGGTTGGTTAATAAATGCCACATTTTTCGTTGGACATCAGGCTACTGTGGATCAGCTGGAGGTGAAGGTGTTGTCTCCGTCCCGCCGCGCCCTGGAGCCGCGTATCTCAACCAACGACGAGGGCAAACTGCTGGTGGAATATACTCCTACTGAAGTAGGTCAGTCCACCCCCCCCCCCCCGACCATGCCATCCACTACTCAGGCGTTCATATACCTGATTGCTGCTTGAACTATGATATATGTAAAGAAAAAAAAAGGAGACAAATAAAAAAAAGTTCTTTTATTGCTTGCAGGAAGCGATGCTATACTTTTATGACTAGTATTCCATACGCATTCAGACTAAGAATTGATGTGTATAGAATAAATTTGTCCACTTTGTAATGTAATGGATAATGTTTAACGGGTGCACTCCAGTTCATGTTTATTATTTCCGTGTTGTGCTTGTGTTTTGGAGCAGGCGACCACAGCGTGGAGGTGCGGGTGGCGGGCATGCTGGTGCCGGGGTCGCCCTTCCTGGTGAAAGCCTACGACGCCACCAAGGTCAGGGTCACCGAGGTGGCCACTGGCATCGTCGCCAAGCCTGTCTACTTCTCCAGTGAGTTCCCGACGGTTATAGTGCTTTGTTTACTCGAATATTTTATTCTTTTTAGCGTAATATGAAGCCAGATATCCTGTGAACCTTAGGCTGATTGATGTAAATTCATTTCAGTATATTGCTCGGAGATCCTTATTGTTGTGTGTACTATATTTCCTGGTGTTATTTCCCTGTGCCTGTCCTCATCGCTGCGCCACAGTCGACGCATCGCAGGCTGGTGCGGGCAACCTGGAGATCATCGTATCTGTGAACGGCCGCAACGTTCCCAACTACGTGCAGTCGGAGGGCCATGCCAGGTTCCGTGTCAACTTCAAGCCAAAAGAGGCGGCCGTGCACACCCTCTCCGTTAAATTCAATGGCCTGCCTGTCCCTGGTAAGTGACCCAACCTGGTGAATGCTTGTATCTCTTGTGCTAGATAAACTGCCTTAACGTGCTAAGTGACCGGACTTGATGAGTGGCCAGGCCATACCCGGTGTGAGTGACCGAATATGTTAAGAGATGATAAGGTGCTGAGTGGCCAGGCCATACCTGGTGAGTTGCACACAAACTAGATAAGTAACGATACACAATGAGTGGCCAGGCCATACCTGTTGAGTGACCATATCGATTACGGATAGTGCCTGGTGAGTGACTTTACTTGGGTAAGGATGGTACTTTGTTAGTGGACTTAAGTGTCTTCTGGTATATCATATCTTGCTGTTTCAAGACTCTTGGAGCACCTCTCCCATTTAATGTAAATTCACTTGTGTGCAGTAAGACAAATATTAGAAATGTTATTTAAACGAACATTCTCCTTTAAAAGCCATCTCCATTGACACTGCTTCTCAGGCAGAACAGCAGAGGAGACTGACAAAAAGAGTAAGCAAGTCAGATGACTTTGTGAATGATTCAAAGCTTTAAAGTAAAAAGAAACGGTACAAGTGTCAACAAACGGATGCTAGGCAGCGCGGCAGATCTCCGTATGAATTGGCCCTCTCGTGCTGATATTCGATATACTGTATTTCAGAATTTTCTTGCACCGTTTACCTCAACAACAGAGATCCCTTTGTCCATCGTTACATATAGTTCTTCTTATGAAATACTCGCCATATTTGATAATGGAGCTTACGTGTGAACATCGTATATTGACGTGGTGTTATGTGTACGTTAATGTTTTACTAAATGTATTCCCAAACATAGATGTCATACACAATATTCCGATTCACGGGGGTTTGAACATTCCATTTTATCGTTAACTTACTTGACGGGAGTCTTTGATGAAATATTTCGGTATGTGGTCAACTGATACGGTGGTGTTCAGAATATGTTTGATTAGATTTAGTTCTCACATGACTGGTCAGCCGAAAGATGATTGTTAGCCTGGTTTGAATACTTGGTATCCATGTCAGCTTTGATATTCACAATTTTGATTGTAATATATTCGTGTCTTGGATAATTTTCGTGGGTATTCAGTTTTTAGTAATATAGAAATATTTAGTTTTCTGCTCATTGAGCATGGAGGAATTTATTATTGATATCCATCTGTTGACGTTAAAATATTTAGTATTCTCAATAACTAAGAACTGAATATTGAATGTTTTGGCTATGTAAAATCTAGATAAACAAGACAACATTTGATATGTGTATATTTATTCATTATTGTGGATATTGACAAGAACAATAGTAGAGGACACACATTAGAGTCATCATTAATGACGACAGAGGTAATGCGTCTCTAAGGTTAAACGTGAACTGTAGGTATGTTAAGATGAATGTATCCTGAATATAGGTTTCAGCCGAGGAAAAAAAAATAAAGAGAACTCGGATGATGTATTGGCTCATTAGAAAACGAACTTCATCAATAGAGTGACTGTTATCTATGTTGGCTAGAAAGATAACATAAGGCTAGAAAGATAACATAATGTTTCTCTTGACAACGATATGGGAAGACCTGGGCCTAGCATTATCATTTCGCCCTCAGGTATTACTAACGTGATGATCATTAAGAAAAAGCCTAACCTGAACTCAAGTGCAGTAGCCCTTAAGATTTTTATTTTCTAATAGGGCTTGTAGTCTTGTTTTGCAAACCCAGGCGAACAGTCAACTCGGCTTGTGCTTAAAAGTAAGATATAGACCAAAGTCTATGATTATTACCTGAACAGGTTATCTTAGTTACCTAATCTGTCCCCTATTGGTTGAGCTGTCTGGTCATATATATTTATATATATACAGGCATTGCCAGAATCCGCCTACTTTTGGTTACACCGGAAGTAAATTCCAGTTGAGCGAGGTTTTATCATTGAAGTTCAGGTCTCATGGCAAACCCACTCGAAGTCTAACCTTTCCCTAAGACGGAGTGTACCGCGCCCTTGAAGCTACATGGAGAAGGGATCCTGAGTTTATATGTATGTATTTTCGTCTGTTTTCTGGTGCTACCTCGCTGACGCGGTAACCAACGATCAAGTATAATAAATATATATAAAATATATATATATATATATATATATATATATATATATATATATATATATATATATATATATATATTGGTGAATGAAGTAGGGGACAGTATTCCTCCCTTTTTGACTCCGGTTTACTTCGAAGAACTCACAGTTAATCTCCCTCTTTTTGGTTTTGATGTCACATGTACACTGATGGTATACACTTCTATTAATTTCCTATCAGGTCCATAGTAAAGGTCTTCTAACGTTCCCTAGAGCGTATTTCCTTTAATTCAACTTAATTTTTTTTTCTAAATCTAAGGAAGCCAAACACCTCTACGTTGTCCGCTCACAAAATTTTACCAGTTCGATCTTAAAAGGTGAAAACTAAATTACTAGTCTTCCCCTACGTCTCTTTTTTTAATCTAACCTCTAAACCATTTCTCCACGAGTTACTGCATCTTTAAAGCTGCTCTACAACGAATAGCGGGAAAAGATATGAACTTTGGTGTGAGTTCTTCGACAAGATTGTACACTGTTGATGCAACTCTGGGAGTGATTTTTCACTCGTGGCTTAACCACATGCTGGCTTCACTGGACTTCGCCTGCATCATGTAGTTACGCAGCTGGGGAAGAGTCACTTTCATCAATGGGCGAAAGGGAGTGCAGTCTTGTAGAGGAACTAATTACTCAAAGGGAGTCCATCCTTCTCCTGCTACTGGATGTAGTACAACCTTGAAGCTGCAGGATTTGAGACTAAATTGCTATGATTTTATACATATTCTAAAGAAGTACAGCCATTATATGAAATACGTTCGAAACATCGTGAAGCACTGAGTCAAAACATTTCATGTATTTATCATTTCTTTTTTTAGAGTCTTCGTTTATGACTTATTTTAGTTTAAACTTTCATCTTGTCGAGATTAAAACTGGAAGTCACACAAAGTTCGGTAATTCAATTAGAAATGATTACATTGCACTGTTTTCTACTGCCTATTTGCGGTGTATATCGATAGTCTTTTGTCTCGAACTTTACAGTAAGGTCCCCCAGGAAGCACTTCTCTCTCCAATCCTCTTCACTCTCTTCCGACATAACCTGTTCACCTCCTGTATATCAGACTGTGAAAGGATGTGAATTCATTTGCACCCTTTCTTTCTATATTAGCTATTTTCTTTTTTTACTTGTAAGTAAAGACCTTGTGAAAATATATAGTTTAGTCATCTGACGCATTCCTGATGCGTTATATACTTGGTCGAACGCCTAAGATGATTATCTTTTGATGAAGATACGGCTGATCTGGTCTTTGATCTCCTCCTAGCTGGGTTATATGGTGATGACAGGGGCAAAAGAGCGTCCTGCCTACCCATACACCAGCCTACCTGGCTACCTACGTTGCTTGCCTTATAGGTAAACGTCACTCTACCAGCGCTACTAGCGTGACGTTCTGCCTATATAGGTGCTATTGGTGTGACGGTTTGCTTATATATATATATATATATATATATATATATATATATATATATATATATATATATATTATAATA